>VWZT01013069.1:161909-261282 GCA_013397055.1 Pachycephala philippinensis
GGCCTGGGGGGACCGCCCGCCCTGCCGCGGTTCCTGGCGGGGGTGGGTTGGGCCTCCTGCCGTCGAAGTTACCGGGCGGGACCCGTACGCCAAGTACCGTCCCGGCTATAAATAGCGGTTGGAAAGAGACGTTTTTTGAGTTGGGTTTCCCTTCTTTTTATCCATCATCTTCGTTTTTAATGCCTCGGTTTGGGTGATGGGGGTGCACAGGTGAGTGGGGTGCGGGTAGGGAAGGAGAAGGGCCAGGTATGGGAAGCAGCGACCATCCTGCTTAATGTACAATCGTGAAATGGTTCGGGTTGGAAAGGACCTTAAAGCCCATCTTGTTCCATCCCCTGCCGTGGGGAACACCTTCCACTATCCCAGGTTGCTCAAGCTCCGTCCAGCCTGGCCTTGGACACTTCCAGGGATGGGGCAGCCACAGCTTCTCTCGGCAGCCTGTGCCAGGGCCTCACTACCGTCAAAGGAAGGAATTTCTCCCCGATGCCGAATCTAAATCTACGCTCCTTCAGCTTAAAACTGAAGGTGCCTTCTTGGAAGGGTAGTCGAGGTTTCTATCTGCTCCTTAAACCCCACAGACCACCCACAACTAATAGCCCTATACAGGCTGTTTCACTGTGCCCCTGTGTGCGACACACTACGGAATAAAAACTCCTTAATAGCTTCTTAGTCATAGAATGATTTGGGTTGGAAAGGACCTTGCAGACCATCTAGTTCTACACTCCAGTTAATACTTTGTGCTTTTTTTTACCTCCCAACCTGTGACCAAGGTTTTAAGGCGTTTGGCTTAAAGTGTTCCAAGCATTTTTCCTTTAAACCCCAAACGCTTTGCAGATAATAGCTGAAGTTGTGGGGTTGCTTGTATGCCGAAATGCCCGGCAGCCTGGCAGTCAGTGCGACTTGTCTGTGTCGCGTAGCGTCTCTGGCGTGCCTTTTTCTTCAGTTGTGATGGATTTGTAGATAATAAAACACATCAAAATGTCTCGTTTCCAGCCAGCGTGTGCCCGTTGTAAATACACACGTGTGTGCACAAGAGCATGTGTGCCTGGACCGGCCTCTCCCGGTGTTCCGACTGTTTCAGTCGCTGAAAGAGTGGTTTCAGAAGAACGCGAAGTCTGTTGGACTTGAATTTCTGCTTTCAGGGATTAATGAATCTTGTGGAAGGGATAGTGATAAGTTAATCATGCTATGCCTGCTGTGTTTTCATAGACTGAAAAAAGTATTACTATAATTGAGCTGATAAATTCTGTGGGTTTTTCGGCTTGCTCAATCTGCATTTGGCAGCAGTTTACAGATGCTTCGGTCCTTCAGGGGTTTTTTATGGAAACCTTTTATTCTCAGCCTGCAAATAAATGAAACAAGTGAGAAAGAAACAGTATCGAGTAAGAATTATCAGGGAATATCTAGGTGAGGTCTTGTGATTGAGCTGTGTTAATCCCTTTTGTTGGAAGCACTGGAATATATGGAAAGCTGATACACAAGTTGCTGCGAAATGCTCTTTGTAACTCAGGACAAATACAGTTTGTCTTTAGTTCTTCAGCTATACATTTTAGACTCTCCTGGTAGCCAGTGAGAGGTGTTTGAAGCAGTGTCTTGGGTTTTGTTTTTTTTTTTTCTTTTCTTTTTTGAAGTTCACTTGGGCTGTTCTGGAATGCTTCAGTCTTAATTATGTCCTGTTCAGCAAGTTCTCGTGTGTCTCGGGGAGCTCTGTGTGGTGCTAGATGTGTGAACTCCAGCATCTGCAGAAAGTTCTGCAGGGCTCAGGGGGCCTGTGGGCACTGGGATGGCAAACCCCAAGCTGTATTCTGGTCAAGTGTGTCCATGGACTTCTGTCGTCGTCCTGGGGTTCCATAGGCAAAAATACCTCTCTGCCAAGGGTGCGGGTAATGTTTGTGCACTTAAAGAGAGGGTTGTTTTTAGGAAAAGCACTTCTAGGTTTGTTGCCAGCAGTTAATGCTGCTTGGTGAAGGATTGCTGAAGGTTTCTGTGCATTGTGGCAGGCGATACAAATAGTTTGAGTAGTGTTTGCTGTCAAATGCCTGCTCCTGGAACTAAACCAGGCTGCTCCCTGGTGCTGGGGCTTAAATGAAAAAGTTCTGTTGCAACCTGGAAAGTGGCCTTTGTGATCAGGGGAGCCTGGGGAGGTGGGTCTGAGGCTTTTGCCCTGGATGAGCAGTGAGTTGAACAGAATCCTGTTCTGTTGAACAGAATTCTAATTGCAGTGGTAGCCCCATTTGTTTTGGTGCTGCGGCTGCCGTGAGCGGGATGTGCTTTCACAGCCGCCGCATTGGGCCCGGCTGAACAGTTCGGCTCAAGCCTGCAAATGCTCACACCCGAGGCTCTGATGGCAGGCCTGAACATTGGGCAGAAAGCAACTGCTCTCCTTCTTGTTTATATTTCTCTTGATGCTTTGATGCGGTGATGTTAAGCAACTCCTTTTGTCAGGGTAAGTTTTAGCTGCCTTTAATCTTTCTGATAAAAATAGCTCCTCAGCTTACCGGGGCAAAGTTTGTGCCGTTGAAATTGGTCTGCTTACCTTCTGAAAATACGGCCTTTTCTGTTAAACCTAAGCAGCTAAATCCAGTGTCTGATCTTGCAGAAGGGAGCAGAGATGAAAGGATAACAGAAATGGGTGCTGTGACCATCGTTAAGTTTCATGATAGTCCCATTTTGCAGTTGCCCCGCTGCTCTTTGTATCAATAAGGAAGGTTAAGACTCCTGGCTGTTAACTTCGCTTGCCATTGCTGTGCCGTATTGAACGACTCCTGTGGTAAAATGTCCGTGGGAAAGATTTTTCCTTGTCTAGCCAGGTAGGAGTAGTGCTTTTGTCTAATTAGTGCTTTATTGGATACACAGGCGTTTTCATACCTAAACATTTGTCTCCTCTGTGGCTGTTGTGAGACGTTCTCATCCAGCGCTGCAGAATAAACAAGGGACTCCTACAAAAAGTAGAATTACAGTAACTTTGCTTATGGCAGTGTGTTATTTTAACACTGAGTGTTGTGATTATTTTGTACATTGCTGGCATTGGTCCTTCAGCAGAATATACAGAGACCTGGCGGCGTTCTTGAGCTGGTCTCTGGCTGGTTGGGAAAAACGTGCCTGAATGGAGCAGCAGCACAGCTGGAGGTGTTCAGGGGCCCCTGGACTGTGGTCCCTTCTGCAGGTAGCTCGATGAGGGTCTGGGTTTCACCGAAGTTATGCTTCTGTCTGTGTTCGTTGTGTTCCCTGCAGCTTCTGCTGCTGTGGTGCTGCGCCAGTTCCAAAAACAACACAGTATAATCTGGGCCAGAGCAGAGGGTGTCCCTGATGGCATCAGGAGTTAACAAATTCCTAAAGTAGGTGAAGTTGGGAAGAAGGTGAGATGAGCAGCTTCCAAAGTCCATTAGAGCTAGGTTTTCACTTCATACTTCCTTGTGTAGGGGGTTTTGTTGATTTTTAATTCTTTTTTCCTCTCTAACTTCCGACTGTACGCAGATTAAGCCGCGTGGCTGCTGCTGCAAAAGCTGCGGGCCACGCTCCCCGATAACTCCTGCTCTCTTCGTGGCCCATGTGTTGGCATCCAGGGCCCGGATTTTACACCGGGGAGAGGCTGGCCCTGTTGCACGTGCCTCCCTACGTGCAGAGATAAGTAGATCTCTGGCTGACTCCCAGCCAGCCACAGAACTTCGCAGAAGGGAGTTCGTGTCGATGCACAGCCTGATTTGATCCTGCTCTCCTGCCAAAAACCAGATAGGTGTATTGCAGTGGATTTAGGTTTTAATTTGAAAAGAGGTGGACAAAAGCAAAGTAGCTTGAGGAAAGACAGCGAGGTTTTCTAAGCTTGTGTTCACATTCTTAGCAGAGACTTCAGATGGAGTGAGGTCTCGGTGATGTAAACCCAGATTTTGTTTGGGCACATGAAAGCATTAGTATGGATGTTTTATAGGGTTCATTCCTGCGTGGCTGAAAAGCTTTGTGGAAGCCTGTGTAATCGGTCTGCTCTTGTTTTGTGTGATACATCCAAAACTTGAGTGTCGTGTGTGTGCTGTGACAGTAAGAATCACAGTTACACACGGGCTTCCTTGTTCTCTCCCTGGAACAAGGAAAAGGATAATTTCATTAAGTGAACAGACTTGCATTTATGGGCAGAAAATTTGGGGAAGAAATTCATTTTCTGAAAAGCTGCAGGTGAAGGAGTGTGCGTAGTTGTAATTATTCCATGGGAATGTCCTTTTTGTTTGTTTTGTTGTTTGTTTGTTTTGTGGTACTTGTGCTCTAACTATTTGGGATGGGGAAAATGAGGTGCGATACTTCATAGCTATATTGTTTCTTGTGGAATACTTCATGGTTATATTGTTTAAGACTCGTGTAACCATGGGGGTGGTGGATGGGCGAGAACGATGCCAAGCAAGATGTTTACTTTGAGCTAGAAGTTTGATACAAACTGGTTTTTTTTTCACCTGAAGTGACTGACCTGCATAACTTGATGCCAGCGTTTGTGATCTGGGACAGGAGATTTGTAAGATTAGAAATGGGCTCATTTATAGAGTCTAGCGCAGCTAATTCTTACCAGTTCCTGAGGCATTGCTGATAGCAGGGTATTGTGTACTCTCTCCATGTTTGCGGGCTCTTACAGGTTTTTCCAAGGAGTTTGACACTCATGTCTTTGTGGGATGAAAAGCTGAGCAGATGATCTGCCAGCCTGATCGTATGTGACAGTCCACAGTCCTACCATTTTGCCCATTCCTTTATTTTTTGAAATTCATACTTTGGTAATTGTACATGTACTGGGGACTTTTCCAAACTTATTCCCCGTCCAATGACTTAAATTTAACTAGGAAAAGGCTGTCTTGTGCTGTGGCGTAGAGCTCCTGGAGAAGCCCTGCCAGCAGCAGACAGGAATAGAGGCTGTGTCTTTGCTGTACTCCAGAGATCTCTTGGTAGCTTGTGAAATGATTCCCAGTTTTCTGCTGCAAATTATTCACTTTCTATTTTGGCTGGACATTCCTTGGAGTCATCGTCCAGTGCCATTAATTATTTCTACAGCAACATGCTGTGTTTTTTTATTATACCTGCAGCTTCACATTAAAAAACCCCCCATATTCTTAGTGTTTATTTTTATTAGATATTTTACTTACTGTTGCTACCTGCTAAGAGAGAAGAACATGAAAAAAAACCCTCACCCTTTTAACAAAATACTGCAGGTTAATGTGAAATCAGGGTGGAGGGGGTAGTTGAAAAACCTGATTTGAAAAATTCTAGGGTTTGTTCTTATACAGTGAAAAAACATGAGGGATAACTTAGAAATCTGACACTTCCACCCTAATTTGGTTTACACTTTCAAGAATTTTTGCTTTGTAAATCTTCCTTTTAACATATGTTATGTTTTCCATCTGTCTTCTCAGATGTCTAAGATACAGAGACAACCTAAATTGTTTATTTGGAAAACTCTTTAAAAAAGATGATTCAACAATGACTATTAAGTATTTTGCAGAATCATAAGTGTGAATTAAAAGAAAACTGAAATTTCTATTAGCTGTGATAATTATAACTCGTAATCTAAATCTTTTAACATACTCTTCCTTTCCTGCTTTCTTATTTGCCACCATTGAGAAATAAGGATCTTGTTTATGACACTGGATAAATACAGAATCTGTACGTCTGTAAAACAATCCCCTGCTTCCCTGCCAGTCACTTTTAGTGCTGTGGAAGCTTCCTTGGGAAGACAGCGTTGGGAAAAGGAGTTGTTCTTCCCTGACTTTTCCTCCCTATCTCCCGGGCACTCATCATTTTCCTGCTGTGGTTGGACAGGGCAGAGACAGGAATTAGAGCTGGAGACTTTCTGCTGCAGAGTGAGAAGTAAAATGGGACATGAGATTGCAGCCCCTGTCCGTGTGTGTGTCACCAGAAGAGCACGAGCTGCTCTCTTGCTCTGCCCAGCTTTGCCACCACGGATACTTCGATAGCTGGGTTAGTGGGTGTTGCTGATGACATCACTTCTGTGTCAGCTCATGGAGAAAAGAGATGGGGAAATTACCAAGTGGCTTGAGTTGAGTAAGTACTGAGTATGAGTCTCGTTTGGAATAGCTGTGAAGTTTTTTCCTAAGTTCATAAACTCCCTAAAGGAAAGTATTAATGAGAATGGTTCAAAACAGCCTGATCTCACTGAAATCAGTGCTTTAAAGTAAAAAATTTGTGAGGGAATTGGAGTTTTTTGTATTGTCAGTTACAGTTGGAAGCTTTTTTAGACATTAATATACAAAAATCATTAGTTTTACGTTCACGTCTGCTGTTGCTTCCTCATGTATGTTTGGTTTGTTTTGGGTTGTATGTCCTTGCACAGCTGAGTTTGAGTTGCCGAGCAGAAGACAGTTGCCCTAAATTTGGTATCAAAAATAGGGAGGAAAAAGTGGCATTTAAAAGAACGGAAATGTACTTTTTGCAGGTTTTATACATCACAGAGGAGACCCCAGACTTGCCTGTTTTATAGTAATGTTGCTTAAGTTTTTTTTCCTTGTTTAATAATACTACTTCAAGTACATATTTATATATTTCACTCTTCACAGAATAGGCGTGTTCTGTGGTTCTGTTGGAGAAGGAGTGTTAAGGTGGGAATTTTCATAGAAGGACTTGTGTAGCTGAAGGGAGCTCCTGAGCCAGAACTGAGCTCGAGTTCTCACCACTGACACCGTCGGTCATTGTGGGGAGCATCAGGAACTGAACACTTCAAAATCTGAACCACCTCTGTTGGCAATATAGTCACTAAGAAGTCTCTGGCCAGGGAATGTCACAGTTAAAGTTTGTTTGTCAAGATAATTCATGTCCTTGTGCGTTATGTGCTGATTTCCTTTCCAGGTGGGCAGTGAGGGTGGCACAGCCATAAGGGAAGCTGTGGGTCTGGCAGCTGTGGGAGCCAGCTCAGGGCAGGCACAAGCAGACACTGGCTTGGTACAGACTGTGCATTTCATGCTGACTTAAGCAAGTGCCCACTATTAATTACCAGACTTTCAGATGATTCCTTTTAAAAGGGTCATTCTGAACTTAAATATTCTGTCAGCTGTTAAATTTGGGCAAGAGACACGATGTGTGTGTTTGTGATAGGATGAGAAAGCAGTCTCGCTTCTGTTAATGTTAATGTGCTCCAAGAACCTTAAAGTGTTTAATCTTCTTCAGGATGATCTTGTGAATGAGAAGCTGATGTTCCCAGTGTGGTGTCTCCCAGTCCATAGGCAGATTGCCTCCTCTTCCTTCTGTCTGGATTTCTCTTCTTATGGCAAATAAATTTGCTGAAGCCTTTTGGTCTGTAAGAGTGTTAGCCTGGTAGCTGTGTGCGCTGTGACAGTAGCCATGTGTGTCTTGTGGATGCTGCTGGGTGGGATTTAGAGCTACTCACAAGAGCAGACATGGCTGTGTCAAAATACCGAAGATACCTTAGGAAACAATTAAGAGGAAGAATGGTTTTGGAGAGGGGCAGAGGAAGGCAAAGGCAATCCATCATTTGCCATCCGATGCTTCTGAGAGCAGACCAGAGTGAGCACTGTTGTTGGGCTGCTTCTGCCATGCATTTTGGAGTTACCTTGGCTTTATTCCCCTCTGGCCTCTGGGAAGAGATTAGAGACTAGCTTCTTATCTGGATATTTTTCATATTTGCTTCTTTATATAAACCTTACTGCCAGGTGCAAAGGCCATTTAATGTGCCCTCATATACTACTTGGTAATTGATAGGGAAACATTCAGTAATCTGTGATTTATTTTTATGAAAGGGTAGAATAATCCCTAAACCCAGCAATTATTTCTGAAATAAACCAGTATCTCAGGTTTTTCTAGACTTTTAACACAGGTTGTTTTGTCACTTTGAGCACAGCAAAAGAGAAATGGTGGAGACAACTTGGACAAGTGCAGCAGAGAGAGCCATGAGGTTATGACATTGTGGTACACAACATGCAAGTGGAAAGAGAGGCTGGGAACTAAACCTGGTGTGACCAAGGAAGGATCTCAGTTTATACTGCTCTCTTTTCATGGAGATGAGAAGGAGGACAGGGACAGAACAGGTGGCTTTTCCTGTATCAGGTGGTAGTTGTTATCACACCTTAGTGGATATGCACATTTTCCCCATCCTGACTCGTGTTTCTGGTGTTGGAGCTGGTGTCAGGAGCTGAGTCAGGAATACTGGTAGTATTGCAGTAGAGGTTAGAAGAGAACTGATTTTTTTTCATTAGTTTTGTGATTTGTGTAACAAGCTTCAGTTTTGAAAATTTACTTAGTTGCTGAAGTCGTACAAAAATGGATTGGGAAAGATATTAGGAGCTGTCTCTAAAATCGCAGGTGCAGGAAAGCAAGAGAAGGCAAGTGTTACACCCACTTTCAGAAAGGGTTATGAGACAATACAGTCAGCTACAGACTGTTCAGCCTCCTGTCCATGACTGGGAAGGTCACGGAGGAGCTGGAGTGAGTTTAGTGAAGGGCTGCTGAGGAGATTGGGGGCTGGAGCATGTGCTCTTTGAGAGGAGGTGGAGGGCTGGGCTGCAGACAGACCTCCTGATGTCACTTCCAACCTGAGTGACTGGTTCTGTAAACAAGAGAGAGCCGTGATGATGATTCCAACAAATTTTCTAGAGATAAGTCCCAAGAATTCCAAAAGGTGATGTTCATATCAATGTATTTGAGTTTTGACCAGTCCAATGACTTAGGAATGAGTGACCCAGACTGTATTCCTTTCTCATCCCAAGTGCAAGTAGTTTAAATGATCAGGCAGGTATAAATTTAGTTAAATATTCAAATCTCTTATTATGCAAGCCATAAATTGTTGAGACTCACCCAGATCCTTGATACTGGATCTCTCATTCTCCCTCCCCACCCTCCAACCAGCCATCGGGGTCCCCTTGACCCAGCCAGGTCCCTCATCACCATCATTCTCAACCTGGTTGCTAAACATCGTGTTCAGAAGAAGTGATGCTGCTCTGCTGGAAGTCAAGGTCAGATGCATGTCAGTTCACAAGCTTTCTGTGTCACCTTAGAAAAAGACACAAACGTAAAGTTTCCTTATTGGAAATTTTAGATTTTCCATGAACGCATTGTTTAATTGCTCTAAAGCATTAAATGCAATAATTGTCTTCTATGAAACAATAAATTACAGAATCCCCAAACCTCGAAAGGAAGTTGGAATGGACATGGTAATTGCTGACTGTACCACACAGTGTGGCTATTGAGGGGAACTACCTGACAGTGAATTTTAGGGAATGGCTGGAGCTCTGAACTGTTGAGGCTTTGTCTGCTGGGGTCTGGCATGATTGAAAGAAGCCTTACAAAACAAAATTGGGCTCACTGAAATGTAACAGCTATGTTGGCATGAAAGAAAGGCACGGTGAAAATACTGCTTGTGTGCTGGACTTCAGTGTCTGCTCCGTGCACAAGAAGTCAGTTTGTGACAGGAAAACTCCCAGTCACGTCTCAAGCAGAGATTATGCTGTAAGAAATGAAACTGAATTTGGTAGTTCTCCTCCTGCTTGCTGTGAGATACATTTGAGATAATAAGTCACATAATGAAACACCTTAGGATGTTTGTCACCTCTCCAGGCTGAGCTAAAGGGGAAAAAATGGTGACATTGAAACAAGTTAATTGATTGAATATGTAGATTAGGAAAGTCTCCCGGTAACAGTTGCAAGCAGTCATACAGATGAGAATGTTCTGCCTTCAGGATGCAGCACAGTTTTGGGGTTTTTCTTCTGAGAAGGCTTAGAAGGAAACAGAACATCTTTTTTTATTCTGGTTGCGGAAAGTGTTGTCCAGGAAGGCAGAAAACTCTGACATTTAAGCTCACAAGACTGAAATTAGGAGAGAAAGTGTCTCAAGTGTGGTTATCTTCCGTGTGTGAAAATAGCTGCTCAAGGAACGCAGAATGCTCAAATTGGAAAAGGAGCTCTTTGGAAGGAGTGGGGGTGTGGTACTTGCCTAGTGCTTTTCCATGCCTTACAGAAAACGTAATCTCTGGTTTTTTGGTGCTCTGCTGTTAAGAGGACGTTTGGTTTTATATGACAGAGGTAATGAAAGGTATGAGGTTTAGGATCAGAAGTGCAGCGTTAGAGACAAGACACGACGAGGTCAATGTCCGCAGACTTAGTCAGCTCCGCTGCTTCCTGAGCACTGAATTAGAGGTATGTGCCTTATGGGTTTAGGGAATCTGTTTTCCTTTAAAATCCAGACCACTTTTCCTGTTCTGATGTGTGCTGGGTGCGTGGCAGGTTTGAGGGTGGAGCAGGTTAAAGCTCAGTGAGATTTCTCAGCAAAGGTGTTTCCTGACCATTGCTTCAGGTAACTGCGTGTAAAGGCAAAGGCATCCCTCGGTTTTTAGGCTCTTGGTAGCTGCCTTTGAGAAACAGTTGAAGCATTGAGAATGGGATCAATTTTGTTCTTCTTGTGAGGATGGAGGGACTGCAGTTGCTTTTCATTTTTCTGTCAGTAGAAATGGGCCGTGTTCTTATTATGGCAGATTTTTATATGTGTGTAAATATATTTATTCTTTTTATAACTGCCAAGACAATCTCTTATCTTTATGGATTTGTTGCAGACATGCTCAAGTAGATTTTTGTTTTCTGTTGTATTTTATAACCGTTGTAAAATGTGCCTTGTGTTGCTGTTTTTAATGTGCATGACTCTGATGAAATATAAAAGAAGATGATTAATCATCGCATGAACAATTGAATTCTTGGTGAATTTTTACAGGACCATTGTGTTAAGTTGTTTACCTGCTTTTTATTTTCCTACTGGCAGAGCTGTACATTTTCCATGTCTAACCTTAATGTACAGCCTTCTTACAGGAGCTTAGGAGTGGTAGATTATTTCAGGTTTTAAGAGGCAGTATTCCCAAATGCTTTCTTCACTTTTTTTTGTAAACTGCAAAAACATTTCCAGTTCTTGGCTCTGGGAAGACTGAGAGAGTCTGGCCAGCCAAGCAAAAGAAAAATTGAGCATTTATACTCCAGCGTCCCATTTTGAAATACAGCTGGAAAAAACTACTCTTTAAACCACAGCAACATCTTCCCCCTTCACGTTTTGTCTCTTCTCCTCTGCCCCTATCCCCGCACCCACGCATCTATTGTCCATGAAATACTAACAGTTTTGGCACGGAAGCTTGGAAAAACACCTTTTTGTGGGATTTACAGAAGTTGTGTGAATGAGCTCTATAAACCTTGAACTTGGGGAGGGATGGGGTGGTGAGAGCAGTTTAACAAAGGTGAAGCCTCAGCGCTGGCCCTGTGTCCCACCCTCGGTGACGCGCGGGCAGATGGCTTTGGGCAGGCTCCAGCTGCAGCCGCTGCCAGTGGCAGAGCCTCCCAGAGTCTCCCGGAGCTCCCGGCATTCCGGGCTGAAATAAGGGAATCTTGGAAGAAGGAGAGTAGAACCAAAATGGATAGGAAATGGCAAAGTGCAGCATGGTCAGTGTCGAGTGGTTGTGTGGGGAAGAGGAGGAGAGATGAATTGATCGCCTGCAGGAATGGAGTTGAAAGTACACCAGGAATTTTTTTAGAAGACAAGCAGGAAAGATGAGACCTGAAAGGAAAGGCAGCAAGTAAGAGAAATTAAAAATACTTTAATGTATCTTGCTAAATGAAATGTTAGCTTGTTCCTTGCCTGCTTGGAAGGGAATGGGGGCTCTGTTCTGAGCAGGGTGTGTTTGTCACGGCCGACATCATGCAATCCTGGAGGGATTATTGACTCCAATAGGTGATAATGGCAGGGTGTGGGCCCCTGAAGGACGTGGTGCTTTGAGCACCTCAAAACAGCCAGAATTTAATGTTTTTGTCTTTGTTTTTTCTGTGCCTGTTTGTGTAATTCACTGGTCATTGCAAGTCTGACCATTTTTATTAATTTTTCTTCAGTTAGGTTGACTTGGAAATGCACATGCTGATGAAATGCATGATATTAAAGTGTACTGAGATGCCTTGGTGATGCATCTGTGCTTTGTGATAGAGTTTATGTGTTGCTTGAGGTTTGTTGTTTCTTTTCAATGTACCATCTTACATCATTCTTGCAGCCTGAGTCTTGCACCGACTTTTCGTGGTTGAAGTGTGAATTAAACTTTAAAACAATGAAGCTTTTGGAGTGTCCTTCTTTTACTAAAGAACTTTTCTTTGCTCTAACCTGGAAAAAATGTGGTTTGCTCAGTATGAAGGACTGGGGTTTGTCAGGGCTGGCTTGGGGGGCAAAATAAAGTTTTCATGCATTTATGTTACAGTGAGAAGTGATTGTCCAGTCCACATCCTTGGACTGGAAAACTCTTCCAAGGTGCGTTGCATGTTGGAACAGCTACTCTGGTGTATTGGGGCTGGTCTGCTTAAATGTTTATAAATATTGTTGTACGTGCCTGTCCTTATGTCTTCAAGTATGTAACTTTTATTTTCACGAGGAAGTACCTATATACAGTGAAGTAACTTTCTATTTTTTACTTACGTACTAAAATAACCTTGTTACACGGATGCTGCTTATGACGTGCGATAAAATATTTTAGTGAACCTGAGTTGCTCATTTAAAGGCAAAAAAAAGCCCCAGCACTTTTTTATTAGTCTGGATGTTGCAGCCAGGCAGAGCTGTTCCTTCAAGTGGCTTAATGAAGATTTGATTGATTTATTTTGCTCATCTGGAGAGTGTGTGGATTACCTCTGTCAATATTGGGCATGATAAATGAGGACTGGGCACTTACAGAGCAATTTGAATTATTTGAGCTGTTCAGGAATCGAGTAGTGACTCGATTCAAGAGGCATTACAAGGAGAAAATGCTGAGTGCTTTTCGGGATCTTCTGAGGTAGCAGATCATGGTACAAATCAATGACTAGAAACTGTCTAGAATTTCTAGAAACTAGAAAATGTCTTTATATGTGAGCCTGGGATCAAACTGCTGAGGAAATCATTGTTCTTTGGTGAAGTTTTGAAGCTGTGCTGGAAGATGTTCTTTGGCCATGTACACACATAAATGACAAGGTTGAGGTAGAATTGCTGGGTGAAATGCAGTGGCTTGGGATTACAGAGGAGGTTGGAAAACGTGATGTAATTGCTCTTTTGGGAGAGTAAATCAATAGGAAAAAATCCGTTGTTATTTCTGCCTTCATCTTTTAGCCAAAACAAGGGACATTTAGGTGTTAGATTAGGTCATTGTATTCATGCCACCTTAGTTTTCTTAAGCTTTGTTTTGTCAAAATTCTTGCCAGAAAACCTGTTTATTGGCCAGTGCTCTATCTATCCTGTGTGGTTGTGTGTGCACAGCGTGTAATGACTGTGCTCTGAAGGGCTCTGGAGTTCATGTCACGGGGACCCTCACTCACTTCTTAGTCTTGGGTAAAGATGTCCTGAATGCCTGTCATTGTTCACACTGGTACAAAGTAGCAAAGATAAATATTTTAGCTACTTGTTTGTCACGTTTTCTCACCCTTGTTTCTGTTTTAACTTGTAGATTTCGGATCTTTGTTTGACTTGGAAAATGATCTTCCTGATGAGCTGATCCCCAATGGCGAGTTGGGCCTTTTAAACAGCAGTGGGAACCTCGTTCCAGATGCGGCTTCCAAACACAAACAACTTTCTGAACTTCTGAGGGGAAGCAGCGGCCCTTCCTTAAACCCAGGAATTGGCAATGTGAACTCAAGCAGCCCCGTGCAGCAGGGAGTTGGTGGTCAAGTCCAAGGGCAGCCGAACAGCGCGAACATCGGGAATCTGGGAGCTATGGGTAAGAGCCCACTGAACCCAGGAGACTCCTCTGCTCCGGGCCTGGCCAAGCAAGCAGCCAGCACCTCTGGACCTACCACACCTGCATCCCAAACTCTGAACTCTCAAGCACAAAAACAAGTGGGAATGGTGACGAGCAGCCCTGCAACATCACAGACTGGACCTGGGATATGTATGAATACTAATTTCAGTCAGACACACCAGAGCCTTCTCAACAGTAATTCTGGTCACAGTTTAATGAATCAGCCTCAGCAAGGACAAGGGCAGGTAATGAATGGATCTCTTGGGGCAGCTGGAAGAGGAAGGGGAGCAGGAATGCAATATTCTGCCCCTGCCATGCAGGGGAATGCAGGCAGTGTGCTGGCAGAGACTTTAACCCAAGTATCTCCACAGATGGCTGGGCACACCGGGCTGAACGCAGCACAGACAGGAGCAATGACTAAAGTATGTACATGCCATTTACTGTATTCTATTTATTGCACTTGTTTTTCTCCATACAGGTGTTTAGGAAACACAGTAGATCCTTTTCTGGGACAGAACTAAAGGATGTGCTTTCCTGAGTCTGTAGTTACCTATTTCAGTCACCAGTGATATTGTGAAAAGGAGATAATTGAAGCAGTACTTCCATGTTATCAGAAATGAAAGCACTTGTTGAAAAAGACATCCTCGAAGCTGAAAGTTGGAGAGTATCTTAGCAGGGTGAATTAGAAAAGAATAGCATAATCCTGCAGAAAGGAAGCAGATGATTTCTCGTGTGCAGGATCTCAATTTAGCTGCCAGACAACGCCATCTTCTAAAGCAATGTGAACACTTGGAGATTGAAGGGAGAGGTGTAGCAATTGCTCCTCTTGTCAAGGACCACTGTCAGCAGCCATGCAGCGAATGTTTTTTAAATATGGAGGAACTGATCTGGAAACATCAAATTTCACATAGATTGCCAAACTAATACAAACTGTGAAAGGGAAGGGCAAGAGCCTAATTTGGTGGCCATTGTGGATCAGGGCAGGGAAGTATCTGCCTCTGTCAGGGGGCACTGCTTTGGCTCCCTGTTTCATACAGTTACTGCTTCTTAGTTCTTTGTTTTCCAGGTGTGAGTTTAGAGCAGAGTTTTGACTGCTGTTCCTCCTGCCCTGTGCCTTATCTCTTGTTTGGGTTGTTTTGGTACAGTTCCTTCATGAAATTTTGATGGCAAACCCACCATGTTCTGCTATGTAGAAAAAGGTCAATTTTTATCTCTGATATTTTATCTATTCATACATCAGTAGCTGTTACCACTGTAGTTTATTAACATGTAAATGTTAATTCATTGATGCGTTAGTAATTGTGGAAAAAATTGCATTGTCTGACATGAAAATGTGTGTCCTGTACTCTGAAGAGGTGCCGACATCACTGTGGAGTACTGTATAGTTAATTTTAATTTTTTTTTAAATAAAATCCATAAAAAGCATTCTCTCTGCAGTGAAGAGATGCTTCTGCTTAAGGAACAGATACTTGTGTTCTGAGTGAAGGTCAGAGCATCTGAAAGTTGACATAACTGTTTTGGAGGCTGGAGACAGCTAATTTTGCTGTGTGGAAGCTGATTGGTCTGCACTGAAATAGAGTCAGCTTATCTTTCTTTTGTTTTCCTTTGAAATTTGTGGGAAGAGTGAGGAATTCTATTTATCTGGCTTATTTCTGTGAAATTACAGATACCTAAGTTCTTGGGAGTAGATATTTCCTAGTCACTACTCAGTTTTCTTTGAAACTACTAATTTTTCTATGTGAACCAACTGAAGCAGAATTACCCCAAAGCAAAGAACTTGCTGACAGAGTCTGTGTGAGCCTGGTGGGAGAGGTTCTGTGAGGTCTTGATTTATTTTAAACAAACCCACCTCTGGTAAGGAACTGGCCAGATCTCAGATGAATTCCATATTTCGGGGGCTTCAGGCTTAGCCTGTTGCCAGCTGCAAATGGATTCACCAGCTCAGGAAAGTGACCCAGACTGCCTCAGTTTACAGATGTTCAAGAAGCAAAGTAAAGTTGGTTTGAGCAAGGAATATGTTGGAAAGGAATAGTGAAAGGACTTTTTAATGACAGAGCCTCAGTTATAAAACGGTGCCTCTGTGAAGGTGCACTTAAAAGAAAATAATTTTAAAAACTTGGGCAAGTAAAATAGGAACACTGGTGTTTTCCAGGGCTCCATCTCTTGTTGAATAAGATGAAGCTTAAAGGCATTGTGTTTCTTTAAAAAAGTTTTACTTTGTATACATCTTATTTTTCTCTTAGTAAGAGAGCAGGTGAGCTCAGTGTTCCCATTTTGGAACAAATACTTTCTCCCTGAATTTTCTTGTGCCAAGCAGCAGCATTCTCTATTTTTGCCATTTTCCTTAGTAGGCATTTGAGGATTGGTATCCTTTTCCAGTCTCTTCCCATCCCCCAGTTTATTGTCCTAATAGGATTATCAGCCATGATTGTGTGTTAGCTTTTTCTTACTGATGCTGCAGGAAAGCTTTTAAGAAAAGTAAAGAAACACTTCAGTGGGTTTGTCTGTTCTTCTGAAACTGAAATTTCTGCTGAAGGAGAATGTGGGTTAGTTTGTTTTTTTACCTCCTGATTCCCTGGTGTTTACCACTTAATGTGTACAGCTTAGAAGGTGTAAAGAGCTGTAATAAAAGTGGTGAGGCAGCTGATCTACCTAATAGTGAAAGTGCCCAACTTGACTCAACGTCTTAAAATGTAGCTGCCATCCTTCTTGAAGAACTGTATCAAGGCTGGAAGGAAATTCTCTAGGTGATGACTGTAGCAATATCCTCAGGGAAAGAAAGAGCTGTGAAAATACAAAAGAAGAAAAAATACCTAAAAGAACTTTTTAAACCAAGATCTTCTCGTTACATTTAAAATAAGTGATGTGTATCACTGACTAACCTTGTTCAAGTACAGCTGAGCAGCCCATTTTTCTCAATTCAGTGTGTTTATATGCAGTGTGGGGAACTCGTGACCCTTTATGGTTTGGGACCAGTTTTGTTGGGCAAGACCCTGCTTCTGTGATGGTTGGTTGTAATCCTTTTTTAGTATGTGACTAATCAGGGAAAGTCCATTCCATTTTCTGGGTTTGTTTCTTGTGGTGTGTTTATATAAGCATTCTTTCTGTTAAGAGAAAAAGAAGAAAAAATATCCAAATCTAATCCCTTCACCCGATCTCAGAAATTGCAAGGATTCATTTCATCTGGATCATCATCAGCCATGATTGTTAATTTTGGTCTGGACTTGCTATTTTAAGGCAGAACTGAGCAGGGTAACTGAAGCTCATGTTCCTGTGCTTGCATGAGCTGAAGGTGGGGATAAACCTCACCCCTAACCAATTCAAACAGGAGTGGAAAACAACCAATTCCCAGTGTCAGAGGGCAAGAAGGTGCTGATATCAAGACAAATATTCTTCCATTGGCAGGGCGAGATTAAGGTAAAATACTTCCTCAGTCTATAGAGATGTGAGCAAAGATTTCATAGATTTCACATGATACTCCCAAAGTTTGGTGATTTTGACTTGCTGAGATACCTGGAAACCTCTGAGGAACCTTCTCTTCCATGATACTCTGTGTATCTCTGCTCCCTTCACTGCCAGTTTCCTTTCCTGTAACAATTTTGCTTGCAATTGTGGCATTGTGGCCCTGTTTTCTTGGATAACACTACAAGAATTTTTACTGGACTGGGTTGAAGTTCCTTAGGAAATCAGCTTTAAAGAGGAAAGGATTTGTCTTTGAACAATTATTACTTGATGGGAGTAGAGGAACAGATCATCTTGTCGCAGTCATTTCCAGCAGTAACGAATTATCGTTTTGTGTTGTACCATGTTTTTTGTTGAGGGCATTAAGTCCAGAAAACGTGTTCAAACCATCTAGCACATCTTGTTAGAGCTGTTTTTTTAAGATTGTTGGTTGCTGAATGTGATAAGCAGTAGCAAAGCTCAGCAGATGGTCATTGCTTCCATAGGAATGAGCACTTTGTTGGAGACATGCTCGTGCCTAACACTCTCCTGTTGCTGTGGGAGCTCATCTTTTCCAAGTGAAGGAGATGAAACCTTCCTCTTGTTCTTTGTGGCTGGCAAGGTCTTGAAGTTGTGTTTCTATCGGTGAGTTGTTAGAGAGTCTCTCACTGACATGTGTTCCCCTTGTCCTAGCACAGCTGTCAAAGCCTGTGGGAAGTTAGAAGAAAATGTTGGGAAGTTCCCATTTATTTCGTATGGTTCTCAGACTTCCTTTTTGCCCTGTGTAAGAGTTTTGGACAGTGATTCGCCTAATTGGTACTTCTGCTCTTTCCCTGAAGAAGTGGTAAAGTCCCATTCAGATGAGAGTGTTTTCTTTTCCATGTGTTTCCAAGCTATAATACCTCCTCATACAGTTCTGTAAAAGGAATCACCTTTTCTTCAGTAACTTCAGAGTCCTATCATTCCAACAAGGATATTCTGGTACCCAGCAGCAGAAATTTAGGAAAAAATCTGGAGTTGTGCATGGCTGATGATCTGCAGAAGGTATTGCTGTGAAGGAACTGCAGTGAAGATACAGCTTGCTGGGGACTCCTTTCAAAGTATTTTTCTTTATGGAGCTATTAAACCTACCCCAAGTTCAACTTTCCTTCTGAAGGGCAGGCACAGTTTAATCAAACATTATTGGGCTCTGTATGCCTCAGAAAAAGATTAAATTGTTTCATCAGACTGAATCTATAAAGAGATGAGAAGAAAATGATTGTTTATTTTCATACCTAGTTATGAGGTTTACAACATTAATGGTTGGTTGGGGTTTTTTTTGATTCCTGTTTGAAGATTTTGAGTAACTTCAGTCTGCCTGTTTTGAAAACTCTGAAGGAAAATACTTACACTGATATAAAATAGAACCTGCCTGCAGGGAGAAGCTGATGGAAAAGCTGATCTGGCTGGCAGATCTTCCAGTGTAGTATTCCAGGAGGTGATCTGGTAGCAGGGAGTTTAGATACAGAGTTCCAAGTGCTGTGTGCAAGCAATGAGTTTTCATTACCTCTGTGTGTGTATTCAAGCCCCACTGGAAGTTGGTACCAGTAGTGAGATTGACATCAAAACCTGAACAGGCTCAAAATAGTCACTAACTGTGCAAAACTGGATCTGTTCTGCTGGATTTTTGCCTATGAGTGCAGAACAGTTCTTTCCTCTAAATGGTATTGGCCTAATTTGTTTGGACAGTGCATGTTTTCAACTTAATTCAGTCAGAATAGCCACATGGCAGTGTATGTTTCAGTAAGAGTAGGTTCAGAATAAAGAGGAGGAGGAACTCTTACCAGAAATGAACTTCAGAAAACAGTAAAACCATTTTATATTTCTACCAAGAGAATAACCCGTTGTCTCGGGGCTTTTTAATGTTGAGCTATAAAAGAAGTGAATTCTGTCGTCGTTTCCAGGCAGGGTGTCTGTCTAATACATGTGCCTTGGACAAGCACGTTCACAGTTTTGCTCCCTGTGCTGTTCACTGAGTGGTGTTTTGATGTTGGAAATTAATCTTGAGTAAATTAAATACGATAATGAGCTGTGTTAAAGAGCAAGACTTAGATAGTGTGTGTGGTTACGTTACTTGTCTTGGTGTTGGGACGAATCTGTGGTAAGGAAAATTTGTGATGAGAAAAAACGAAGCCAACTATTTATTTAAACAGATCCCCCAGTTGCTCTTGCTGAGCACCAGATTTAGATACGCTTGCTGATTGTGAATTAAGTCAGCTGAAGATGTTCTCATTCCTTTGCAGTTCTGTGTGTTTTAGCAAACTGCTGGTGCTGTTTGTTTCTCTGGTGGCTCTCAATCTGTCTGAATTCTGCCTGAATTGTTTTAACATGACTTGCAGTTAATTTGCTTCTCATCCATGGAGTTGTCCGTGCTCGGCTGCCAAGCTGCCTGTCTCCTAGCAGACCATGCCTCTGGCAAACACCAGTAGCCAGTCCAAATCATGTTCCAAACAGTGCTGTTTCCCAGTTCCAGGGGACTCCTGGTAATGTTACAGACTTGACCGTAGCTGCTCCATTCTCTGATGAATAAGGAGCAGCAATTTTACTGAGGAGAGACATACGAGTTTTTGTAATAATACAACAGAAGAAGGTTATAAACACAGAGAAACACATAATAGCAAAACTCACTGACTGGTAGTAAAATGAAAGTCTCCGAGGCAATTTTGTTTTGAAACATGACCGTGGAAAGTGGTGTTCCACAGATGAGTTTGCTGATACGTCAAAGAGATTTAGTGACTTAAAAAGCTCACTTCCCACAACTGTTACTCCTGGCACCTGAAATTGAGTTGTTTCCTGTTTCTAGTAGGTTAGTTAAGTTTTGTTTGCAGTTGTGCAATGCCATTGAAGATCTTTGCAGCGATAGTCACTTGGCTGGTGCTTATGCAGGTATCAAGGTTCAGTTTGGCTCCAGGGCTGCAAGAAACAGAGCACTCAGCCTTCGTGGGGACAAACCTCAGCTCAGTTCCTTCTCCTGCTTCACACCCGGGCAAAAGCCTCTCTGTGCACTTGCATTGGCTTATCAGCCAGCTGACAAAAATTAAGTGTTATGGGATCTCTTCAGAGCAGAATTGTGCCATTATCTTCCACTGTGATAACACAACACGAACATTAAGGTTTTTGTCACTAACCATCAATTATGTTGTTTAGAATCTTGTAATTCTTCAGTTTTTTGTTGTTAGAGTGAGATTTATTTCTAAGAAACCTATCTGAAAGAAGGTTTTGGGAGTGAAACTGACAGATCCACCAATTCCTTTGGAAGCCATTGATTAAAAGCAAGATTTACAGTGTTGTTTCAGGCTAGTCAAAATGACAGAAACTCCAGGGTCCTTACTGATAGATGTAACTGAGATAACTTCTTTCTAGTTTTCACACTGCTTTCACGTATCTTCCTGCTGCTGTTTGTAGTTTGGGGTTTTTAATACCCAGGTAAAAAATGACTCAGATGTTGAGAGGGAGGAAACCTGCCAACTGAAACGTTGGTGTGTAGAAGTTACGAAATGCCTGGTTCCTTCAGTCAGAAGGAAATGTCTTTGTCACAGTAATTTTCTTAATAGACTCTAATCATGCATGTAGATATGATTTCACAGGAGCCCTTCTGATGAAAAGACCTTTTAGCAGGTCTCAAAGCTTGCCCTTGCTTAAAAGACAAACTTAATATTTGTGCTTGACAGTAAACTGTGATTATATTGGGAATCCTGTAATTGGAAGGACATACAGAAATGTGTCAAAGCAGGCAGTGTTATGGTCTGGAAACTAAATGCTGGTGGTCTGTTTGTTTAGAAAAAAGGCAGTGCAGGAAACTTGGAGAATTACGTAGAGCTTGATAAACTGTGTCAGCCTTCCTGAGAAATAGATCAGGAGTGGAAGCAGTGAGAGGAGGCGATTCTCCTTTTGCAGCTTCCACAAGTGAAAAACACTTTGTTGAAGGAAAATGAGACACTTCAACCATCAGGCAAAAAATAAAATTATGTTGGAAAGATGCACTTCAGAATTTTGAAATTCCCTCATTTCCGGAGGGGGCTAAAATTTCAATACAAGAGGCTACACAAAGCATGCCCAAATGTACTTTGTAGTGGGCAGATTATTCTTCACCTTGATTAACATTTAGACTAGAAAAGGTGTTTCGATGCACATTTTCTGTCCACATCTCAAAAAATAATTCTGAATTTTTATTGGCACAACTGCTGGTTTACTCTGCAGGGCTGAGTGTAAGGAATGGCAAAATATAATGGCATTTTTCTTTCTTCTTGTGAATGTTTGGAGGGAATACCTGATTTTTGTTTGGAAGCTGAAGTCCATTTGTGTGTGACATCAGTTTGCTGTAACTGTGTCCATGGGCTGTAAATAGTACGTGCTCGTTTCTCCTCCTCATCCTCCTCCTTCTTGCTATTACAGTAAAGAGTATTTTTATTTACTCCAGAAATTACTGTGACCGTGAAGTGGCACGCTAAGCTTAGCACTTGTGTTTTAACTGTTTGTGTGTAGTCCAAGCAATGGCTTTAATTCTAAGGCCAGAAATACTTTGCAGAATTGAGATTCAGATGAATAAGAACTTGAGATGATTTTTGAACTCCTCGTGCTACAAAAACTACCTGTAAGTAGCACCTGGAAGTATCTGTGCTTACATGTTCTGAAGATGCTCAAATCTCAAAGTGATGGACGTGTTCTTTGGTATTTATGTACAAATCCTATTTGAGTTTGGGAAATAACAGTGTCCTGTGCCCTAAAAATGGTTCAACAGTGCCTTTGTTTTAGAATGAATCATAATGAAAATACAGCATGTTAAATATAGGACCATCTTTGCCAAAAGAAATGAAATAGATTTTTTAAAGAGAGGGGTAAATAGATTATTTAGCACTCTGCTGCTGTTCTGGATGGAAAGGATTTGTGTTCTCGGAGTGGCTGCAGCTCAGTGCTGTCCTGGCTGCATGGCTGCTCTGCTTGTCAGGGGAGTTTTGGAAACAAAACAAGTGCCCTTTGAAGCTTTTGGCAAATTGACTTAATTAAATAACTACCTTTAGGACGGGAGGATCTTTGTACCCTGGTAATGGACAAGTGTTGGAACACCACCAGTGGAAGATGAGATTTCTCTCTCGGAATGAGCAGTGGTGGCTCCCTTAGTCTGATATGGGGTGTCTTGGGTTAAATGCATTTCTGGATCATCCTCTGTGCAGCTGCTGTCAGTGAGGAATGTGTGTACAGGCCTGGTTTGTTAAAGTGTTCAATTTTAATTGTGTTTAAAGACAACCATCAGATCTTGCCTTGTTTAAAAGCCTGTTCAGAATTGTCTCAATAGCTTCATGGGTATTGTTAAATCTTCAAGGAGAGCGTGTTTTATAGAAGGACTGGAAATGTCACAGTAGCTCTTGAAGTCACTGTGGTGTTTCAAAACAAACATATTTGGCTCTTAAAGTTATTTAAAAATTATTTTAACAGTGTAAATTATTTATCGTTACATTTCTCCGTAGTTAATGCCAGGCAGTGATATTTGTGCTAAGTAGTTGTTTGGAGTAAGCAATATTGATTTTTGTTTCTTTTAATGTATTTAATATAACCTGTAGTGTGAGTTTGTTTCTTGTCTATTTGATTTTTCTCCCTGCTCTGGATTGAATAAGAATAGTTACTTTTAGAGTCACAGCCTCTCCCTTCAGTGTTTCCACTTTTCCTTTAGGATTGATGTCTGTCCAGGAGAGTATACACTGTAAAGGAAGGACACAGAATATCTCTTTTCATTATATTTTGGCGATGCTTTTCCTGTTACTGTTCCTCCTCAGAGCTACTGTTGCCTTTTTCCGCACCACTGTGGAATATCCGATTCCATGGACTGCCTGATAATGTATCCTTGGCCAGCATCGGGGAGATAAATGGGGAAAGAACCTCTTAAATAGTGCTACTGTCTTCTCTTACCAAAACAGCTTATTCCCTATAATACTAAATTTTTGGAGCATGACGTGCTCTCCCTTTCCTTGGCTGTCTCCAGCCAACTATAGGCACTTCGGAACTGGTGAGGTGCTGGCAGACACAGCTGGCAATTCTTCTGGGGCCTGTTGGGTACGGTTTGAAAGGCTGATATCCACAGTACAGGAAATAAAGGAAGGAAGGAGAGCAGCCTTTGGGTTGAATTTGATTTAGAAATCTGCATTTATAGAATCACAGAATCATTGAATGGTTTGGGTTGGAAGTGACCTCAAAGCCCATGGACAGGGACACCTTCCACTGTCCCAGGCTGCTCCAAGCCCTGTCCAACCTGGCCTTGGACACTTCCAGGGATCCAGGGGCAGCCACAGCTTCTCTGGGCACCCTGTGCCAGGGCCTCCCCACCCTCACAGGGAGGAGTTTCTTTCTCATAGCTATGTAAATTTCTATCTTTTTCTATCTGATTTCTCTATCATAAATTTCCCCTCTTTTGGTTTGAAGACATTGCCCCTTGCCTATCACTGCTGTTCCTAAACTTTTTGAAGTTCAGCTTAATGATGAAGTACAGGAACTGGGGGAGGACAGGGATTCTCAGTTGAGAACGTGTGTTAGAAAATGGTGTTTTGGTGTGACTATAAACGTGTTTTAGTACACGCTGAAACTTCTCCTGGAAGTCACTCATAAAAATTTTGGTCTGTGAGCATACAATTAAGTATCTGTTGAGGCATATCTTCACTGAATTTCAGTCTTTCCAAATTCTCCTTTTAAGTATTGTTGAATTATTCTTTGTGTCCAAACTAGATTTTTTTGATGGAGCAAACCTTTGAAACATCTACAGTTAATTTTGTGGTTCTGGTTAAGTTTCTGTTCTTGTATACTAAGAATAATTCTTGTTTATCTGAAGAAAGCCACTTGCTCTGCTTGGCACTTATAAAAGCTCTTGAAGCAATTGGAATGCATTGATCAATTGTGGCTAATTATCCATTAGAGCTTTGAAGTTGTTATTTGCAGAGGTGACACTCATTACAAAGTAAACCTTCTAAGCTTTATTTTGATTTGTAAGTACAACAGTGATGCTGAGTGCAGAAATTGTAGTAGATTCCGTTGTGTTTGTACTCAGGTTTGTGCAGAATTTTGGAGACATTTTCCTTCTTCAGGCATGTATACAGTGTAGGCATACGATCATTTGATTTTCTTTTCCTGCGAAAAGTTGATTTCTAGTTAAATGTATTAAGAATTTGTTCTCTCTGTATCCAGTCATTTGTAAAGAACATTTTCCCATGACATTTTGTCTTTTGTATTTCAGTAATTATGGGGAAACGTGGGTTCATTTTTGTTAAAGGCCTTGCAATACTTACGTTCTTCTTTGGCCTCTGTGAAATGCTTGGAATAGAATTTCAAATCTTATTACAAGTGGTAATAAAACACCTGGCTTCCTCTTAATGGGATTTTAAAAAATTTATTTCTAGTTTTACCAAATTTTAATGATAAAGGATGGAGTAAATAACCATTATTCCTGGACATTTGAGTATTTTAATTTGAGTGAATTTGCTGCTGAAGAACAAGACAGTAATTGCTTCATGAATCTGTTGTGGTAGGCCTTGGTTATAGCAATTAGCTTAAAGAGATGGGAGACTTGGAGCTTGGCTTCCTCTGAGCACTGGTAGCCAGATCATGATTTAATTCTCAAAACTGACTCTTGAAATGTTACATTTTAAGGCTTTCTTGTTACTGTCTTAAAAGTGAGTATTTTTAACTGAATGTTTTGTCAAACTGCCAAACCTGCAGGTTGGTTTAGGTGAGCGCTCTCACCTCGGCTCAGATACCATCATCGCCACCATTCTTGCATTGAGACTGAATTCACTTTTTTTTCCCTTTTTTTTGGTAACACCACTGGCTTTCTGCCATAAAATGATTAATCTTTTCCTTGCCTCTCCATCTGTCCCTCTGGCATATACATTCCAAGCGCCATGGTGACTTTCTTTTGGAACGCATTACTATAGGATGAAATAGCAATTAGTAGAGACTTACTTTTTTTTTTGTCAGTAAACAGATGCAAGATGATGCCAGTGTAGTAAAGAAAGCCTGTCTTTCCCCTTCACAAATGAACACGAATTCCTAATGGACCTGTCTTTTGCGCTTCTCCGGGAGCCGTAATCGGTGAGGTGGACCTTGCTTCCTGCTGGAGATTTGAGCCTCGTTGCAGAGGGAGATAAGAGTCCAAAGAGCAAAGTCCTCAGCCTGTGCCTGCTGGAAAGCTGCTCTTTGGTACCGAGTCTGTGAGCAAAGCACTGCTGGGAGTCGTGGCAGCAGCACACAGGGACTGAGGAGGGATTAACTCCAGGGGGCTGATGCCAGATCACAGCAGCTCTGGAGCTCGTGTGTGTTCTGCTCACCTGGGATCCAATGGTGAAGTGTGCAGATGGCAAGGCACAGGTCCCTGTCTCTGTGTGTTACCTCTCTGGGAAGCAGAAGTAAGCATTATGAAAGCAGTCCTGTCCTCTTTCACTGTCACTAACAGCATTAAAAGGAGCTGAATTGCCTGTCAGTCTGAATTTCTTAGGTCTTCCATTACCTAGAGCAGATTGACTCCTTCATTCACAGTACTTTGTAGACTTTAGTTCATAACTTCTAAGCATCTGAGACACCCAACTGTTTGATTTCCTTGTCTTGAGAGAGACAATAAAGATCCAGATGAAGAAAGTTAAAATTATTTAAGCCGAGCAAGGTGATGTGCTGGTTGTAAAAACATTTCAGTGGATGGGAAGAGAGAAAGAGGGAAAAAAATGCTGAGCGTTTTAACCAATTCGTGTCTTGAAAGCCAGATTTGAGGAAGGTGTGGCAATTCAACGGCAAGGGATTTAAAGGCTTAATCTAATAATGGAGTATGAAGTGGCTGATTTTGGTGAGGCCCATAAAAGAAGGAAGTAAAGGTTGCTTGGGATGGCGTGTCTGGAAGTTCTGAGTCATCCCTGTCCTGTAGTGCCTTAGGACAGCAACGGCCTGGAGGCAGGAGCAGGGTCCCGGGTCTGTACCCAGTCATTCTCTTCATGCTGAACCCAAAGGACACTGCTTGGATCTGTAGGTCATAGTGGGAAGTGCAGAATTCCCATTTTGTGCCAGCTTGCTCTATTTTCTGAAACAAAAACAAGAGAGAGAGAAGAAAAGTGTCCCTAACATCTCAGTGGTGTAACTGGGGATTCTGCGTGAAACACGAGAGATGCTGAGTAGCTGTGGCTCTGGGAGGGCTGCAGTATTTGTGCACAGCTGCTCTGTCAGCCTGAGGCTATTGATGAAGTGTAACCCTAAAATTCCAGCTCAGGCATTCAGAAAATGGCATCAAGAGTTTACAGCAGCTCTTGAAAGGTGGAAAGAGTTACTGTCTCCTCAGCCTTCAGCGTTTTGTATCACACGCGGTTGTGTCAATGATACAGCAGGAGGAAGCAGGGAGAACGTCCTTCCTTGCAAATCCAGGGATTTAGAAGAAAGCAGTAGTGAGTGGCAGATGTGTTTTACTAGAGCAATTTACACTGTTGAACAGCCAAGCTCTCACGTATGCAACTCTTCAACACTGCTGTTAGTTTGTGAAGATCTGGCCTCTTATCAAAACAGATCAGATCTAGGATGCCTTTGCTCTCTCTCATCTTTAATTATGACAGGCATGTTCTGTTCTCTGAAATAATTTAAATTATTAATCTGGGATTTAAATTGGTTTTTAGCTTTTATACCATAGACTAAGTCCGGAATAATAGAGGGATAGTGGTGGCTCACTAAAAGGCTGACTTTGTGACTTCCTCCTACAACTATTTTGTCAGATTCAGAGGTGTGGGAAGAGTTTGGGGAGAAAATAAGGTGGTTCTGACCTTCCTGTTTTTCTATTGTCAGAACAGATCAGAGTAGCATACCCAGTAGGTTGGGTGTGTGTCCTCACGCTGCCACTGTCAAAGCTGCAGTTCTTTACATCACTCCCACCCCAGGGGTCTTCTAAACTGTTTCCTATCGAGCTTTCAGCTCCCTGCCGTGTCCTCAGATAATCTCTGAGGTGCTGACAGGACAACGCTGGCAACGGTGGTGGCTCCTCAAGAGCCCTGGGTAGCGTGTCTGCTGCTAAATGCAGTGGGTGATGGCAGAGGTCTCTGTGCCTTCCTTCATGGAGATGTTAATCTGAATGTCTGTCATGGTTTTAGGGGTGGTATTCCCGAATTTAGTGCTCCCACTGAGATTCTCCAAACCATTCTGCCGCTCACTCGCTCCCCCTCCCCTTCCCCTTTCCCTCCAGCGGGGTGGAGAGGTGAATTGGAGGCAGAAAAGGCAGAGGTCACGGGTTGAGATAAGAACAATTTACTGGAAGCAATGAGATAAGAAACAGTAACAGCAACAATATTAATAATGAAAGTGTATGAGAGAGGCAAAATGTGTATGGTTCACATGCAAAATACTTGGAACAGCGTCACACCTCACTCCCTCCTGCTGGCTTACTCTGGACCAGGAGGAACCCCTTCTCCCCAGAAGAGACTCCTTTATTTTTGGCAATGGCATGAGGTGGTACAGAATAACCTCAGTATCCTGGCCATGCCCCCTCCTGGCTACTGCAAAAAATTAACCCTGTCCTGGCTGGAACCAGGACATTACCTCTTATTTTATACCATGTACTCATGTCCAATTCCTACACCTTCTAACTAAGTACATACATTTATATTTATATATATATATGTACACCCACAAGCACAGGTGTCATTTCTGTAGTCAGTGGCCATCCCTCCGAGATGTCTGTTGAGTTCATTTAGTCCATGGCTGTGGGTTCTGTCAGTCCTAGATGTCTTGCAGGGCAGGAGGGCTGGTGTGCTGTTGGCTGGTTGCAAGCTGCATCAGGGGTTCACATGACATGATGTGTGAAAGGCCCTTTCCCCATGAACATCCAGCCCAGCACTGGTAGTCAGGATTCCAGGAGAAACTGTGATTCAATGCCAATCACTTAGGAAGCAGCTCAAACCTCTTCATAAGCTGCCAGGATCTCTTTTTCAGTTTGGGTGTAACAGGCCTCGGATCCTTTGTATCCCCGACTCCAGAACCCCGGGGGTCATCCACAAGTCTCCCCAGGTACTTTTTACCGGACATGCCAGGAAGGACCGTTCTCCCTGACTGTAGAGCGTTTTTTACATCCTGTCCTGTCCTGGCTGACCCAGTGGTTGTTCTTCCTTTCAATGCTACTGCTTGAACAACCCTTGTTTGATCTGTTCAAAGCTTGTTCAGGGCCCCACTTGAAATCCTTTTTCTTCCACGTCACAAGATGGAGAGAGCTGACAATCTGTCTGTACTTCGGGATGTGCATCCTCCAAAAACCTTCAGTGAAGCCCTTTAACCTTACTTTGCTTTATGGCAAAACCAGCCTTCAGGAGGGTTTGGATTATCTTCTCCTCTTTATCAAAAACTTCCTCTGCCCTGTTCTCCCATACAGTGATGTCATCAATGTGCTGTAAATGTTCTGGAGCCTCACCCCTTTCCAGTGCAGTCTGGATCAGCCCATGACAAGTAGTGGAGCTGTGTTTCTACCCCTGGGGCGTGTCCAGCACAGCAGCTCTCAGTAATGGTGTGACTTCATTCAAGAGTCCGCTGTCAGTCTCCCCTTCCCATTGGACTGGCACACCGGTCGTGTAGGGCTGTTAAAGGGTGAGTGGGTCTTGCTGAGCACTCCCAGCTCTCCAATCCACAGCCCATCCCATGGATGGGGTCCTGCAGGCCCGGCTGGTGCTGTGTTGCCAGTGGGGCACTGTTGTGGCAGTGATCAGTACTTGTTGTTCTTCAGCCATCAGCAGTCTTACAGCAGAAGGGTCCTCTGAGAGACCAGACAAGGAATTCAGCTGTTGAATTCCCTCTCTCTCCATAGCAGCTCTTCTAAAAGCCCAACGATTCCCTTTTGGGACCTCATGGATCACCCTCTCCTGAGGTGATCTGTGCCACGGATGCCTGGGGCCTTTGGGCCAGTGACAATGGAGGGTTTTGCCGTTTATTCCCAGTCACTTCAGCTTTCAGTACAGTCAGCTGTGGGGATCCCCCTGTCACCCCAGAAATGGAGATGGATTCTGCCCCTACAGATCTCAATGGCATCAGGGGACACTGTGTGCTGGTGTCAACTAAAGCCTTATATTCTTGTGGGTCTGGTGTGCCAGGCCATGGATCCATGCAGTCCAAGAGATCCAATAGTCCCTTCTCTCCACCTGGTTGGAGGCAGGCCCCCCCAGCTCTGACCATGGTACTTGTTTCTCTCTTCCTGTAAATAAGAACTGGAGGTCCCTTCAGGAGGATATGAAATAACATCAGCCCTTTATTCTGTCTGAGGATGTGCCCACAGGAAACTGGGGTGGCATTTGTCCTCGAAGAATTTCCTGTAGTGCTTGTTCTTCCTCCCAGCTCTCATGCTCATGCTGCCAGGGCAAAGGTGGGTTTTCCATCCCGCTTCTTCATGTCCTCTGTGTGGCCATGCAGGTGAAAACAGAGGTTATCTTGTGCTGCATCCCCTCTCAAGCCAGGGTCAGCTTGCTCCCAATAGCAGAGATTCTGGTCCGTACTGGTGTCCACATGGGACTTTTGCTTTTTAGCTTGCTCAATCCAACCTGTCCAATCTTGGACAGCCTTTCCACAGGTCGGTAGGGAGGAAAAAGGATGATCTTCATGTTGCCAGAGTTGGGGAGTCACCTGAAGCCCTGTTCCCATTTCATTGACACCATTGCCAGGGAGTTGGTGTATGGCCATGGCGCGCTCCATGCAGACTTCTGCCACGTGGAGTGTGTACTTAACATCCAAGGGATATTAAAAATCCTCAAAAACTGTTGTAACAGGCCTGAAGGAGGAAACGGAGGCAGAAAGCTGGGGAAAATCATTCTGTCCTGTTTCCCCCACAGACTGTGTACGATTATTAATGGATTCCCAAAGGTAGTGCCGCGGTAAGGGCAGGAGAGCAGCACTGAGCACGAATCCCAAATGACCCTCATTGCTCTCGATGTTATCATGTCATAAACTGATACCCCACAGTACAGCAACAAAGCCGTCCTGCTCCCTCTCCCTGCTCTGAAAAAGAGCACCACAATGGCACTTCAGGGAACAGGTTGGGTACCACACCCACAGGAGCAGACAAAGCAACGTTGTGACCGGTGACTCCCTACCTAATACAGTAAATGCTCAGATAAATTTGTTTCCAACCCGCTTCGGCAGATCCGTTGTTATCTCAACCCTTGGAGCCTCACGCTGGGTGTCAGATAAGGCTGTTGTGGTTTAAGAATGGTATTCCCCAATTTAGTGCTTGCACTGAGACTCTCCCTGGCCTCCTCCCCCTGCGGTGGGCTTGAGAGGAGAGAGGCACAAAAGGCAAAGATCACGGGTTGAGATAAGAACAAGAAACAGCAATGAGATAAGAAAACAAACAGAGAGGTGAGCGATTCACATGCAAAATGCTCAGGAACACCCCTTCTCCCTGGAAGAGACTCCCTTTCCTCTGCCCTCAGCAGTGATGGGAGGTGGTACAGAGTAACCTCTGTGTCCTGGACGTGCCCCCTCTCAGCTACTGCAAAAAATAAATCTGTCCTGGCCAGAACCAGGACTGTGTCATAATCTACCTGTCCATCTCTCTGCTCAGCGATCTTGGGAACTTAATTATCTGTGAGGCCATTAAGAAAAATGGGTCAAATTGACCGGTGATTTCCAAAGTGATTAGAGAAAAATTGATCCGAGGGAGGGGGAGGAGATGGGCAGTTTCCTGAGGATGCCTAACTAACAATAAAACTGGTTTGTGATCCTGCAATCTATGTCAGTCTGAAAAGGCGACTTAATTGCTGCAGGATTGAGGGAATGGATGGAATTCTGTGCTGCAATCCATCCTGCCTGTGATCTCATGGTTTTACGAGAGCCATCACCTAGAGCTGCACTCAGCCATGCTCAGTAACACAGTCCTGGGGTGCACACGAGGGTGCAATAGTTTGATTCATTTTTTGGCTTCTGCTCTGCACCTCTGCCTTCCTGGAGTTTGGTCCCTGGGTTTGGTTAATGGACTCTGGTCAAGGTCTCAGATTATTTTTGCTTCCTGAGATAATTTTTTCTTCTCTTCTTTCTGTGTTGTCTCTGGACAAGCAAAAGAGAATTTGTAATTATCTTTCTATGATAAGGTTCTATTTTATAAAGACTAAAGCATATGAAAGTGACAGTGGTACAAAGACAGGATACCTCTGATTAGAGGCCTTATGATTTTTGTGAGCTAACTCCTGTTGATGAGCAGAAGCACACACTATTTAAATAAAACATTAATATAATCTTAACAATTTCAGTGGTATTAATCACTTCCATTTTTTCCTAATTTTGGCTTTGAAGCTACAGAGCTTCAGCTCCTACCTTTGGTATGTCTTTGCTTAACAGAAAATATTTGTGTTATCACCTTTTTATTCCCAAAATCAGTACTTTAGAATCATTTCATTCCTTGCCTTAATAAGATAAGCAAACTAATAAGCTTAAATAGTAAACTAAATAAATTAGGCTGTTAGTTTGCAATTAGCCTGTCTTTGGCCATGACCATTAGTCCTTTGAACACTACTTGAGGCCTCTCTGGATTCTGTCATTTTTACCTGTCATTCTTGAACTACTACAGCGTGGTGGTCGTTGTTGCAGCAGCATTCCCATCACTCCAGACACGTAACGATGGCACTTTCCCCTTATCCAATTGTCTTTTCATCCCTCCTGTTGGCATATTGAGAGCTCACATTTGTTCTTCAAGCATTTTGCAGATTCATGGCTTTCAAAGTCTGGCCAAGCTTGTCTAGCTTGCTTCCTTTCTTTCCAGGCTGTTTTCTAGTCAAAAAATCCAGCAGATACTGAATTGAATATTAACGATAACTATTTTTAGTTTACAGGATTGGATCATAATCAGATTACTTCAGCCAGGCTTATTTTTCACTGAGCCCATGCTGCTTTGAGTTCTTTGATTCTCGTATCAACCTTTCAGGTTTTTTTCTGCTGTCAGCTCAGTCCAAATCTGATGGTATTGTTTTGGTTTTAAATACTTGGCCAGAGTAACCTTCTTCCATTTTTGTACGGAGTCAGTGCTACAAAATGTAATGAAAATCAACATTTAACTTGGAGATAAGTTTGTTGCTTTGGGTTTTTGGTTTGAGTAGTTTGTGGGGGTTTTTTGACTAATCTGTCTGGACCAGCTAATTTTAAAAAAAATTATGGCATTAACTTTATGTAGGTAGTGGTGGTGTAAGATACAAGCCCAGCAGTGTTATCAGAGGTGGGTGCTGCTCCTTGGCACATGCCTACAAATGCAGGTGCTTTCTCTCTCACAGGAAAATTGAGACTGAACTCAGTCTGTCCTGCCAGACTTTATTAAATTTGGAAACCCTGGAGTGAGAAGTGGGTTGGGGCAACAGAGGAGAGCAGAATTTCCCAAAGGAAAAGGGGTTGCAAGGAGCATGACTGCGTGCAGTTGTGTGGTTTCTGACAGTGTGTTGGAGAGGAAGCTAAAAAAGGGAGTAGGAAATGATGTGCTTGTAACAGGGAATGGGGTTTGCAGCCCGTTGTGTTGGTTGCATGTCCTGGGAGCCCCGAGGAATGTGATAATGGAGTACCCTGGACTGCAGGAGTGAGAGCTGTGGTGGTGGAGGTGAGGGGACAGTTGGTAAAAACTTAGAGGAGGAGGGAAGGGCAGAGTTTATTTACAGCCTGAACTGTACAAGATGGAGTGTAACCCATCTCCTTGATGCTGGGCTAGAGAAAGAAGCACTGTGGTGTGTCAGTGGTGCTAAAGAAGGGAGGAAAAAAGAAAGCTTTAAAAGCAGAAGCAACAACAGTGTGGAGATCCAGTCTGCTCCAAAAGGGGTCTTCAGGATTAGATTGGTGAACTTCTCCCTTCTGTCACATCACCTCTGAGTTGCACCCTCAGGCAAGGTTTGTAGGTTTGGTCACAGGGTTCCTCTATAATATCTATGAAACTCTAGGAACTAGAGGAAATGGAATTGCTGTTCTGCTCCTAAGAGAACTAAAAAGCAAGACAGGAGAAGCACCTCCCACAGCTGCTGCTCAGAGCGCTGCAGTGCGATGGCTCCTGTAGTCCAAGGCAGCTGAACAAAGGTTTTAAGTGCTGGGGGGTTTTTTCAGCTTGGAAGTTTGTACATTCCTTGGCTTATGAAAGTAGAGTGAAATACCCTATTTCCTATCCACACTCGGTAATAGATTCCAGTATCTTAGAGAGTTGCCATAGTGATAAAAAAGGGAACAGAATCTACTTGTCTTCCTGGGATAGCAGAATTATTAAATTAAATGCCTCTTTTCCATTAAAGGAGAGTGTCATTATCATATTTCTGAGAACTGTTTTAGAGCAGAAATAATGTGTTTAAGGTGGTGTCCTGTATTAATCGTGTTCCTTCTTGAGGCACCTCTTAGCCTTAACTCTCACTTGGGATACACCCCGTTATCTCCCCCATTGCAGCTGGTGGAACAGAACAACACCTTTCTTGGGAAAGTCTGCTCTACTCCATCAGAATTTATGCAGTTGTGACCACAAAGAGCTGGGCAAAAGAAGCAAGAGTTGCCCAAAATTGTAGCACAGAAACACAATTATAAGATGTGAATTGAAGAGGATGAGGTGGGATGAAAGGAGCCACCACGGGATGGAGTGCAGGGAACAGGGCTGCTGAAAATGGTGGCTGCATCAGAAAGAGAAAGGAGATGAAATGTTGGAGAGGAGCAAAGGCAATATGTAGGGAACATCCTTGAGCTTAGAACAAAATGGGAGTGAACAACATAACCCAGGTTGTCAGAGGGAATCTTTCAGCTTTTGTTGTAATGGAGGTGCACTGGGTGGAAGGTGGAGTAGCCCTGTAGTGCCCATCCATGCCTGTTCCATGCAGGTGGAAAAAGAAACAACTCACACTGGATTGCTCTTTGCTTTCCTTCCTTTTAGGAAAGTAAATTAAACAAACTTAAAGCCAAATACAAATCTTTGTGATGGCTCCGAGTTCCCCAGGCAAATGACCATTCTTACCAGATGTAAGCTCCAGTGTTCTTGCTGGTTTATCTTCTTTGATGACTTTTAATTAACCTGGTAATCTTCCCCTGAACCACCTATTTTGGGATCAGAGTTCTGTTTCAGAAATACAAAAACAAAGGTCTTCTGAGTATCTGCCTTCCCTCACCTGCCTGGAAAAAACCTGGAAGCAGAGGCAGGAGTTGGGGTGTTTGAGCCTTCCGAGTCCTTTGTTTGGAGCTGCCGGTTTCCATTTGCAGAATGAACAAGCAGGAAAAAGTCTTTACAATGTGTAGGCTCAATCTTTTGCATATATTTACCAGTTGTTTTTTGAGATTTCGGTCAGCCGTGGTTTAAAGTTCCACAGAAGTCACTGAGCTCAGCGTTCAGATAATTAACCAGGAATTGCAGTTTATGCCTCACGCTCTCAGGCGTCTTTAAGTGTGTGATACGCAGGGATCCGCCTGATTCTTCCTTTCCTTCCACCTCCTGTTTGCTGCCTTCCCACCAGGGAGGAGCTGACAGGGGTTTGCTTTGCTGGAGTCCCTACCTGGCTGTGTTTGGAATCAATTCTGAGCTGCTCCTCAGGGTACCAGTAACAGCCCTGGCACGCTGTGGATCTTAATGCTGTTTGTCAGCAGGTTGTTCTGCCGCTGGAACTCCTCGCTGATCCCAGACTTGGTTGGAAACTGTTAAAAATAGATAAGAGTTTGTTCGAGCAGGTCTCACATTGTACTGTGCACTCTTAGTCTCTGGAAATCACAGTCCTGTAATGTGAATTCTTCCCAGGAGAAACTGAGTTTAAACCCCCCTGAAACCACGAGCATCTATCAGTTTTAATAAACTCACCTTGTGGGTGGTACCTCCTAATTTTTGTCTCCATATTTACTTCAGGGATTGCCACCTAAGAAAGGTCTTTCCACTTATTCAGACTATTTTTTTTTTTTAAAGATGAACTTCAAACAACAACAACCAAAAAAAGCCTTTAGTGGTATGTTTCATTGGCAGTAATTTATGAAAATGAAGTGCAGGTTAAAAGGCATGTCTAATGTTTTACAATATTATCAAACTATGCTATTTTTTGAAAGTTACAGATTGGTGTGACTTTAGGTTACACCTTTAGCTTTAGGTTTCTTTTCCTTATGAAAGCACAGCTTTGGACACTGAAATACAACGTGGCAGAGAACAGGATTATCAGAATACAAGGTTTCAAATGGAAGCTACTCTGCTTCCAGCTGGATTTGAAAAAACAGCAAAGCATTTATTAAAATTTCAATCAAGTATTTATTACTTAATGACCACCTAGAGTAGGAAAAATTATCCTCATCCTATTAAGCACTCAGTTTGGAAGATTTGAAAGGTTGCTTTGTTGTTGTACAGAGTTGTGATCTGTTTAATAACAAGATCTATTGAAAAGGAAATGTTAAAATGAAATAAAACAACCATGTGATGGTACCTGTTAGGATTGCAGAGCCTCAGTGCTTTGGGGATGTTCTAGTAGTTTAGAGTTTTAACAAACTTGAAACTGTCTTTTGAGACCAAAATATTTCTAATATTTTTCCTAAAAATCTATTTTTCAACATTTTTCCTTTAATAAAAAGGCATTAATATTTCATGATAATGAGGTGGGGAACACCTCTCTGTTTCTTTTGGCGCAAGAACTTAAATTTGAGGTAAAATTTGCTCAGCGTTCTCACTGCCTAAAGAAAATCTCTCTTCTGCTCTTTGAAAATTCAGCTGTATAAGATTCTGCCAGAAGCTTTTAACACCACATTTCCAAGCTCAGCACACCCATGTTGGGCATTCATTGCCTGCACTGAGCCTTTTCCATCTCCTCCCTGGTGCCTGAGTCTGCTCCATCCATGAGCTGCCAGGTCCAGGGAGGGCTCTGCTTGCTCTGTGCTCTGCAGGCTGGAGGGGCCCATGGAAGCCATGGGAAGAGGTTCCTGTTTAAGCAGCATTCCTGTCTCCCAGTTTGGGCTCCCCACAGCTCTCCCAGTGGTGGTGGTGACTGTAAGGGCTCGCAGGAAGTTGTAGTGTCGTGGTGGTTGCCAGAATAGTCAGTATTATTCAAAAAACTCCTCCAAACTTTAAATCAAGTTCAAAGAAGACTGGAAGGGCAAAGTCCTTCCACAAATGAAGTTTGTAGTTGGGAATTAGACATGAGGAAACTGAATAACAGCCCCAGAGTTAATGTTCCTATTTCTGGCTTCTGAAAGGTTTCAGTAGTTCTCCTAAGCTTTCTCAGAATCTCACTTTTAGTTTCAGAAATTTTCTTCACTGTTGATCTGATAGACCCCCGTAGCATTAATGAACAGCTGTCATTATCAGATGACACTTTCTCATACCTTGTCTGAAATAGTGGGTTGAGTGGGTAATTTTATTAAATACTTTGCTATTAATTCTTCAGAGAAAGCTGCCAAAATCTGTGGTGTAATAAATAATAATTAAACTAATTTCTCTGAACATGCAGTCTGCAAAACAAACACAGAAATACCGAAAATTAAATTCTTGATATTTGTGCAGTGTGATAGTAGCTAACACCACTTCTCTTTAAAGGCAGCCTTGGGACTAAACTTTAGATGCTAATTTTTGGTCTTACTTGCTATTTGAATTATTCAGCTTTACTCTGGGACACAGCACATATTTGATAACCTCATCTCTTGCAAAGTAACAGCTTTTGGGATTTTTTAAATGTGTAAAGATAGAATGTCTTGTACAGTGAAGAAAGGCCCAAATCTGGCAACAGTCACTGGGCAGGATGCAGGGAAAGGGAGCATTTCCTAACATAAAGCTGCTTGGAGAGTGGCAGGGCTAGCTGTCTGAAAGCAGAGAGTACAAAGTACAGGGACAAAGAGGACAAGGCCCAGTCAAATTGTGTTTATTGGACTCTGCCCCAATGTAATTTATTGCTTGTAACTGGTGCTTCCTCAACTGCTCGTTCAGCCCGATTCCTGTAAGCATAAAAAGCAACCCCTGAGTAATCCCTTATTATGAGGCTGTTCAGTGATAAGCTGATGTGAACAGCCCTTCTAGCTACAGGAATAGTGCTCCTGAATCCCTGCTGGGAAGGGAAGGGAAGAGACCAGACCATAGAAGACCACTGTGTTGAGGAAGAAAAGGCTGGAGAGGTAAAAGGAAGAGGAAAATAGGATTTACTGTTTCAAATAAAGGCTTTGCTCAGTGGTTGGATTCATATTTAAGACCAGGTCATGAAGTCACCTAGAAACCCTCCCAGTGTGAGGCAGGGAGGTGAACAAATATCATCTATTGAGTAGGGTCTGAGGGGAACTGGGGGGGCTCAGCCTGGAGAGGAGAAGCCTCAGGGGGGCCCTCACTTTCTGCAACTCCCTGACAGGAGGGTGGGCAGCAGTAGGGATTGGGCTCTACTCCCAGGGAACAGAGACAGGATGAGAGGGAATGGCCTCAAGCTGTGCCCGGGGAGGTTCAGGTTGGACATCAGGAAGAATTTCTTCCCAGAAAGGGTGGTCAGGCTTTGGAAGGGGCTGCCCAGGGGGGGGTTGGAGTCCCCATCCCTGGAGGTGTCCAAGGAAAGCCTGAATGTGGCACTCAGAGCTCTGGGCTGGGTGACAAGGTAGAGATGGGTCACAGGTTGGACTCAATGGTCTTGGAGGTCTTTTCCAACATCAGTGATCTGTGGTTCCAGTAATGGAGATTTCACCATGGGGGAGACTCCTGCAGGCCAAGTGGCTCTTTGGATGTGCAGTGTTCTCTCCAGTCATTCAGGGGGAGTCGTGTTTCTGTTTTCTAGTCTTGGGGAGTTCTCAGGGGTCATTTCTCAAGGTTGTCAGTCTTAGACATCTTTTTGCTCAGACACTTCTCAAGTACCAAAACATAAGTTGATAACCATTTGCTCGATGCCTCTATATATTCTTCTCCCTTCCCATCTGTCTGTGTACAAAGTCATGCTTTGTGCTCAGAATGCACGAAGTATCACAAGATTTGAAGTTTGTTTGGTCTTCCAAAGTTCCTGTAGTGTTGGGAAAAGTAATTTCTGTCAATGCTGATTGGGAAGGATAATCTTGTGTTTTCCTTTGATTTTGTAAGTTGAATTGCAAGACTTCAGCCTCACACAGCTGTATATATTTGTAAAACATCTTTTTAGGATATATTTTAACTTGGTAAAAGTTGTGAAATCGTGACTTTAATACTGAGAATTTAATATTGAGAAACTTAAACTGGAATTCAGTCTCTGTGAACGCAAAGACGGATATTTGACTTTTTTTTTTTTTAAATCTCCCTTTGGAATCACGAAAGTTCTAATTGTTTCATTCATTCATTCTTTTCCAGATGGGAATGACAGGTAACACTAGTCCCTTTGGGCAGCCTTTCAGTCAAACTGGAGGGCAGCAGATGGGAGCTGCAGGAGTGAATCCTCAGTTGCCGAACAAGCCAGGCATGGCCAATAGTCTGTCTCCCTTCCCTGCCGACATCAAGAGTACTCCCGTCACCAGTGTGCCAAACATGGTGAGTTGGACCTGCTGCTTCCAGCATTCTTTACCTCTTCCTAGTGCTTTCTAAATTCTTGGGTGATCCAGCTCCTGCAACATTGTCAAATTACTTCTCCACAGTCATTTAAGCATCAGTGTTGCCCCGTGGTTCCTCACTGCCACTCTGCAGTGTGTATATAAAACCTGTGTACGTTTTTATGCAGTGATTATACTTTCTAAAGAATCACAGTTACAAAAACTGCGTTGCATCCTTTCATTTCTCCTGGTACATATAGTTTCAAACCAGAGAAAAATGGCTTCTTTAAGTTCTGTGTGTCAATTGGAATGTGTTGGGTACATCATCACCTTCCTGAAACTAAATAGTACCTCATATCCTTTGAATTGGATGTAGTAAACGCCCCACATGCTTCTCACTTTATGCTGTGCATGACTTGCATGTTACAAGCTTATGAGAACAGTTCTTATTAGGATACCTTACAAGTTTGTAGCATCATGTTTAGCAGAGTTTTCTTTATAAAGTGAAATTAAATATTCCCATTTGTCTCAGGATGTTGCGTATTAATCAAAGTGCTTGTGTCGTTTCTATGGAAACTCCAGCTTGTTGCATTTTATATTCTTATACATGATAGCAGTTACTATAGAAACTTGTAAGACCTTCCATAAGATGCAAATTGCTTATTTTTTAATTTAAATCAAAAACCAGCTATTTTTTGGCACAACCAATGCTTGCTCTTCCATCACTGAGTTTGCTACCTGCCTGTCACTAATAGGCTGTGTATGAGAGGCAAGAGGATGCAAAAACTTCCTCTTTTCTCCTGATTTTAGAAAACCACTTCCTAATTTTCCTCTAGTTACACTGTGAAATCTTTCTTTAATATCATCTGTCATTTATTGTTTATGATTATGGAAAGGAACTTGTGACCGGACTAAGACTGTGTTCAGAACACCACTTGCACTCACGCAGAATATTTGTAAAAGACAATTTACTGCATGACTACTCTAATTGTGTTTATTAAGTGTTTGCATCAGGTGTAAAGCAAGTGAGTTACTGTCCTGATGCTGCAGAGAACCTGCAGGTCTCCCCAAAATGCTGTTTTCATCTCAGGGACTGGGTGATCTTGAAGCCTAATTTTGTACTCATTTAAAAGTGAGGTTCGGGAAAGTCTAATCACTTACTAGTATAGGATGTAGTGGTCAATATTCAGGTGGAATAAAAAAGGCATTTCCCATCAAGGCTTATCAGGTGATGGGAGAGAAATAAAGTCAAAAACTGTTTTCTTTCTCCCATCTTGTCCAAGAGACAGAAGAAAGTAAGGGAAACTTTCCCAGTACTATCAATTGCAGTTTTAAAATGTCAAAAATACCAGCTGAGAGAACACTCAGAACCGTCTGTCTTTGTTTCTCAGGTGTCAAAAGCTTTGCATGCCCAATAAATCTTCTTTTCCCTCACACCAATAGAGAGTCATGGCCATTTCAGCCAACAGACATTGGTACTGTCAAGCCCAAAGGTCTCAGCTCACGTGGGGGTTAGAGGCATAGTGCTCCTGACAGGGGGGTGGCTTCAAAAACTGAAGTTTCAATCTAAACATTTTTGTTGCAAAGCCAAGAATTTAAAAAGAAATGTCACACTTGTTAAAATTTAACCTTTATTTGGCAGCAGTGGGTAAGGCAGTGTAATTATTTGGTAATAGCACATCCATGGCCATATGCTATTCCTTCCACAGGGACTTTGCTTTATTCAGTGAACAATATGAGCAGAGCCCTTGGAAAGAGCACGCAGTCAACACTGAGTTCTATTTTTGCAGCTTGGTGTGTAGCTGTGGGCATTGCTGGATGTTGTAAGACATCTCACTTGGTCATTTCCAAATGCTCTTTCCTGTGGCAGTCAGCACTGGAGCAGGCACATACTTTGGATTAGTTCATTTTCACAGCACCTCTCTGAGATAAAGATGTGGTGCCCCAGTTTTAAGCACAGAGGCACAAGGAGAGTAAGACTGGCAGAATCTGCTGACTCAGAACTTGAGATTTGTAGGCTCTGCCTTGCTAAACCTTATTTCATACGTTAAGGCATTACCTAAGGGTAAAATAACATCCGCAGCAGTTCCAAGCGTTACAGAAGCACACATCTAAGTGACATCTGTCACTCACATTGGGCAACCAAAATGTGACCCAAATGGCTCTTGTGAAAAGCAGCTTGTGACAGAGGCAAGTCCCCAGAGCAGAGCTGCAGTGTTTGAGCAATCCTGCTGTGCATTCTTGCTGCAATCTTGTTGTCATTTCTATGTCCTGGGATGCTTTGGATCCCTGGAGATTATGGTTTATTTAATGTGTTTGGCCTGGAGACACAGCCTGTCCTCCTCCCTGAGGGAGGCAACAGTGATGTGGAAAAGGGTATTGTGTTATGTTAACATCGATCAAAAATGAACCTGTGGAGGATCAGTTCAGACTCCGTCCACTACAGCAAGTGCAAGACAACTACATATTTAAAAAAACAAAAAAAAACCCATTCAGGGTCCTTTGTGGGATAATTGCAACCACATATCTTGCTAAACCAGCCCTCTCTACCCTCCTTATCTTAAAGGGCCCCCAAAGTACTATTCCATGTGAGAGACAAACCCACGTGGATGAAAACATTGGTGGTATGTGGCCTGTTTGAGGCAGGAAACCAGATTGCAGCATGGCACTGAACGCTGTGGTTACCACAAAGGGTATTTAAACAAGAGAAGAGGAAGTAGAAAGGTGCAGCCATTGTCCAAGGACCCCTAAGTTCTGAAAACCAAAATATTTTTAAATACTCCTTTCGGTCTTTAGCCTTACACCTTATATGTGTGCTGCAAAAGTAAAAGATGATTACGTTTCTTAACCCACATTATTCTAATCATTATTGTGTGACACCGCTGTCTCCTGCAGTAACCAGGAGTTTTCCCACTGCCAGGCATAACCCTGGCAGCCAGGACAAACGTGCTGCAGCTGTGGATTTGGATTTTTGATCTAAATTCAGGCTACCACTCTCCTGAGAACAGCACTCTCCCCTCCTCCCTGCCTGCCCAGTAAAGTGGGTCTCCGAAGTGTTAGTTCACTGCAGCCCATGTTCAGGCATGACCTTACACTACACCCTGAGAAGCACGTTTGGATTAATCTCTTTAATTAGAAAAGAAGAACAAACCTTATGGTATTAAAATGATTAAGAGGTCAGCATTAAGGTATTAATTTTCAGTCCCAGCAGGATGGATTGATTTTGTTTGTTTTGTTTTAATGGTGATCCAAACAGCATATCAGCTCTTGCTTTGTGGGACTACTACAGAATGTGGGGCTACTACAGAATCAGTTCCCTTTACAGAATGGGCAGCTTGAAAACTTGAGTGAAAGGCTTGTTTCCAAAAGAAAAATACTGCTTCTGATGTTGTTGGAAGTTTTGGTGACACATTACTGAGCTCCAGTGCTGCTGAAATGGTTCTGGTGCAGGGCTGGCAATGCTGCGCTGCGGTGAGATCATGCAAAATCCCGGGGCTGTGGAAGTGAGCCACGCTCTGCTCTCGGGCTCTCAGCGTGGTGTGCAGCCAGTTTGGGAGCCAGCAGCCAGTTTGGGAGCCAGCAGCCAGTTTGGGAGCCAGCAGCCAGTTTGGGAGCCAGCAGCCTCTGGTTTTGGAGTGCGCAGGCTCCGGGAGGAGCTGCTGCCCGGGAACCCTGTGGGGCTTTTCCATCAAGCTCACTGAAGCTTTGCACTCCCTGCAGTGCTGCCTGTTCCAAGGGTGGTGGTGGATGGTTCCTTCGTGGACATACCAGTAAATCTGGTATTTCTGCATGGGTTAGGAGCACAATGGGGCAAGTTTGGCTTCCAGACACCAGCATAGTTTCACAGTTATCCCTATGACCAGCAGATGGAGTTGAGAGAATATTGCTTTTTGGAAGCGAAGGAAATAATTTTTCCTCAATTCTTGACTTAGAATTGGAGCAGTACCTCTTCTCCTGTGCTTCCCCCCCCCTCCCCATCTCCTGCTAAACTGCATCAGGAGCTCTCTGTTGTGATCTTCTTTGTTTCTTTTTATGTCCTATGGATTTCTGTAATAACAGATTCTGATCAGAAGACGGAAGAAGTGACCGGGGGGGTGAGGATGTCTCAGGTGTGCCTTGCTGCAGACCTCTGAGGGAGAGGAAGAAAGCTTTTAAACTGGGAGGCCAGGTTTAATTAGAGCAAGTAGAACTGTAGCTACTTAAAATAGACAACTGGTATTTTATTCTAGAGACCAGAAGGAAAAGGCTTTATGAAGAATCACTTAACTCTTGTGCCCTTCCAGGGAGGAAAGCCTGTTTTCTGACCCTTTCTCTGATTTTTCCTCTCTTTCAGCACAGCCACTCTCCTCTTTCCCTGAGGAAAGGTCTGTGGCTGTTGCACTGGCAGCGTGCTGAGTGTCTGCTTACTGCTCTCTTCAGCATTCTCCCAGTCTCTGCTGGGCTTGCTGTCAGCTGTGCTCACCTTCCCTGTGCCTGCCCTGACCTCCACTCTGAAGTTGTTTCTTGTTCACAGGCAAGCTCACTCCTCCTTTCCTCAAGAAAATCCCACCTGATTTACAGCAGTGAACAGCTGGCAAAAGGCTCTCCTTAGCCATGGTCTAAAGGAGAAGATCTTAATAACCTGGAAACAAATCCAACAGATAGTGTTCAGTGCCAGGGAAAGGATGTTGTTTTGTTGGGAGCAGAGCATCTCTGTCTTGCCTTGGTGCAGGAGTTCATCCTGGGGATGTGGATTGCTTTGAATGGTGGAATATTTTAGCTTTTGCATCATCTGTAAATACAGTGCCAGGCTGGCAAAAGCTGACAAAGAGGAATTAATCTTTTCCCAGCACTCTGGCCCATGTTCCACTCTCCCATCCCCCATATGCAAATATAAGTGGTGGAGAATATCCATTGCTGTGTCCTACTCTATTCCAGCAGCTGAGGTGCTCCGTAGCCAGCACTCCGACAGCATGGCTTTCCTTCCCTTACAAACTTCTCATCTGTGCTTTATCCTTTTTTCTATTCAGGATTTGCTATTTGGGGTTTTTAATGTTCCTCACTCCTCAATCTGGCTTGTCCCCCACTAAAATACAGAGGTTTATGTAGGCTATATGACCCCCTCAGTATTTTGCTCAGGTAATTTTCTATATGTGAGAGCTGGAATCTGCCTACACCTTCCTGTATTTTGTCCTTTTTTTCTACTTTCAAACACTTCTTCAGTGTACGTTTCTTGGCATTTGCTGGTCCTTCAAATCAGAAAGATGAGGAGATAAAGCTCCACAAGTGTGTTCTTAAGAAAGATGCTGATCCAACCTCGATGCCTAGCAGACTCAATGGCATAGGATTGAGACCTTCGCTGGTTTTAAAACAAAATTCCTTTAGCAGTTGAAAGCTAAGTGCACTGACCAGCTATTCAGTTTCTTTCTGTGGCCTGACCATAGGAGCCTTCTCACCTTTGAAGTTGTCATGGGCTTGCAGGTTTATTCACCAATACCATCCTCAGGTGTGGAAGTGGGAAGTTGAAAATATTCCTGTTTACCCTTGACATGAAAACTGCCTTTATCCATGTCACTGACGAAGCTTTGAAATAAATCATGAGCTCTAAACACATTCTTCATGTTAAGACCACAGCCTCAAGCTGCTGCAGGAGAGGTTCAGGTTGGACATCAGGAAGGATTTCTTCCTGGAAAGGTTTGTCAGGCATTGGAATCAGCTGCCCAGGGAGGTGTTGGAGTCCCCATCCTTGGAGGTGTCCAAGGAAAGCCTGGACGTGGCACTCAGTGCTCTGGGCTGGGTGACAAGGTGGGGATGGGTCCCAGGTTGGACTTGATGATCTCAGAGGGCTCTTCCAACCTAAATGGTTCTGGGATTCTGTGATTCTGTTGGCTTTGTGTTCAGGAGCTGAATATCTCCCTGCCTCTCCTCATTTTCTAGAGCACTGCCAGTGCTCAGGTTGGTGCTGTAGGCTGACATCACTCATCTCCCTCCAGACAGCAGGATGGCCTTCTGAGGCCGTGTCTAGTTCAGGAAGCCTTTTTTCCTGTCCTGTGAAGTCTTCTGCCCACCATTCAGATTCTGATTCCTCCTGCTTCTTGGGTGAGGAAATGCAGCACCGCGTTTTGGGGCACAAATACAAGTGCTTGTAGTGCTCATCTCAGCCCCTTTGTGCCTGTGTGAGCCTCCAGCCTCTGGGGCCAAAGCAGACCCTGGTGTTCCTGGTGTCAGAAGGATCCTTCCTGTTTGGATAGGACCAGGCTGCTCATTCCATGCCTGTTGAGAGTAACTGGTGGAACCAGGGAAACCACCATCCACGTGAATTGCAAGAAGTGTAAACTGGTTCTGTGTCACTTTCCCAGTGAAGCTCTGGTCATCGAGTGACTGCACTGGGGAATGCTTTTGGCCTTGATGCCACCCAGTAGCTGCTGCTTGAGCTCTCCTTCAGTTTTGGGACAGAATGATGCTCCCTGGGTTGTTCAGAGCCGGTTCAGCACTTACTAGAGCATTCCTGCAAATCCTGTGGGCAGGGAGGACTTCTTTGAATCTTTTGGATTGGGATACTCATTACTGGAGTTGATCACACTATGAACATTTAATTCAGATAGAAATGTTGCTCATTAGAAGTTCTTTGAGATCTACAGTTTATGTAAATTACCTTATGCCCGTTATTCCTTCTCTGGAAGGGACCCTCAGGGTCACACTTTAAGCCTGTGGTTGGAAGGGAACTGAAGGGGTTTGGTTGTGTTTCACCTTAATGTACCCCTGTGTGGGATTTGTGGCAGTGGATTCTTAACCTTGCTGAGATCTGCTGTTGATTACAAACCTCTCTTAAAGAACTAAAAGGCTCTTTTAAAACGCAGGATTTGTCCTCATACAGTGAAAGTCACATTCTTCTATCAGGGAGAAGGAAAAAACATGGAAATAAACAGAAATCGCAGAAGAAGGAAAGTACTTTAAAAACATAATGCTCTGTAGAGCAGAGCTGAGGCAGAGTTCTGTATTGCATTGTTTACCTGCTGTAAGATTGCCACTGCTGCTGAGATTGCTGCCTACTTTTATAAGAAAAGGTACATAGTGTTCCATCTTGACAATGTTGAGTGGTTTTGAATATAAATACATAAAACATAGAGAGTTGCTGGTCACCTCGGTAAAGTAAAACCGCCAGGGAACTTTGAGTCCATCCAAGTCCATGATGACCAGATACTTGTGCATCTGTGCTGCCCGGACATGCAGGAAGGTTTTGCTTTTCAGGATAGGGACAGGGCAGAACCATCTTCCTCTGCAAATGAGTTTCCATCCTTTTAAAGGGTATTAATAACTGCCTTACCCCATAGAAGTGTGTATAACTCAGTTTCTAGAAAATTGATTATTGACATTCCCATCTGTCAGAGGTTTTAGCAGATTTCCAACCCCTGATCTGTTTCTTTTGCCTTGTTTATCTTGACTATTGAATGATTTATTTTAATTGTGGGTCCAGAAGTGCCTGAACTTCCTGCTTCAGGGAGAACACTGACAATCAGTCAGGTGAAGCAACAAGCAGCCTTATATTCTGAGGGGGTTTGTGCCCACCTGCAGACACATTCATCTGGACTGAGACTGCTTTGTTCTTCAAACCACTGATATTCTGCAATTCTGCTTTTTTGTTACTCAGTCTTCAAGAAACCCTTTTGGGTCAGGGGATCTGTGCTGATGCAGCTGCAGTTGTGTCTGTTAACTGGAAGGGTGGTAACAAAAGGAGGACTTGGCTTGGGAAACAATTCTTTGACTGGGATGAAAGCATCGCTTCCAACAAGATTTTCTTTGGCATGATCCCTGTATTTTTCTGCAGATTAGCTGAACTAATTGTTTCCTATTTGTGACCCAAGAATTGTTTCAGCAAAACCTCTCTGCTCTGTGGATTTGTTCACAGGAGAAATGGAAGACTGAATTTCAGCTGCATGCACTGGGAGCAGATGTTCATGGGTTTCCTTCATTCACCCCCTTATTCCTTTTATTGTTCTTTCTCTTGAAAGCCCAAGACAAACAGATTTAGCAATTCCTCTTTGTCTAAGACTGACTTAAATCATTGTCAAGTGGCAGAGTCCCCACTTCCTCCATCAAATACCAGACATGGTGTTTTGTACTTTATCTTGTGTGCTTCATTCCCCAGAAGAACAGCAAGCTCCAAAACCTGATGTGTAGGTTGTAGGTTGTAGCTGACAAAGCTAAAGAATGACGTCGGGAGAACTTGGGCAGGGAACCTTTTGTTGGTCTAAGAAAATTATGTTTTTATAGGCTATGGAATTTCTTGGGGAATCCTTCTCAAAGGTCAGAAGTAGAGGGGGCCACAAATGGTATATGCTGCCACTTAAACCTGATTTTCTTAAAATGTGGTACACAGGCTTCAGTCAGTAGTTCTGCAGACAGCACTGAACTATTTCCTCTGTTACCTCCCCAGTGTAATCCTAATGTTTCTATATTCTATTTATAAGTGTTTTTAATGGCTGGTTTTCCTTAGGTAGCTTGGAATTTGGTGAGCTTTCCTGTGGTAACCTGTTTTCACAGTGCATAATCAAAGTGATTCTTGGGACAGTTGCTTGTTTGTCCATGAGATTAATTCAGGCTGCAAATCACAGGGATTTCAGCACTTTTGCAGTCCTGCATCTGTTCCTGCTAGGGGACTCATTGCAAGCTGTGGATATGTTTAATTTTGAAAGTCAGGTTTCTACATTTGTCTGGGAAGGTAGAAAAGCTGCTTAATCTGTGCTGAATAATTGACATGTTAAAGAGGCTATTTCTCTTCTGCACTGCTGTGAGCTGAAGATCTCTGTGGGTTTGCAGCTGTCAGGCAGAGCTCAAGCCTTGGTGCAGAAGTGTGTCCATAAAGAATGGATGCTGGAAGTAAAACACAGGATTTTAAAGCTAATACATCCCAGTGTCACCCTGTGGTAACTCTTGTTCTCTTCAGTAGCCGTAATACAACCCAGATTTAGGTGACCCTTACTAGGAGAAAACTATATACAGCTTGCCCTGGGAATTTTCTCTGTGGAAGGAATATCATTTGGAGAGACAAAGGACTAACTTAGGCTTGGAAAATCAGCTCTACCTTTTGCTGTAATACATGGAGACAGTCGTAGAATTTTGACTGTCTTCTCCCATTGGACTTCTCTTTTTGTTAGGGACAAGAAACTAAGATTGAAGTGTATAAAACCTGTAATATGAAAATATAACCTATATTATGAAAATATAATACTAAACAAGCTTGGATTCATAAAATCATAGATTGCTGTGGGTTGGAAGGGACCTTAAAGAATTCCACCTCTGAGTGTGGTAAGAGCTCATTGCTGTTGGAATTACTATGTCTCTAATAAACAGTATTTTGAATGGCTCATTATTTAAACTCTTGTTAGTGTAAGTGTTTTAACAGAGGAACCTCTCAATACATTCACGTTGTTTCAGCATTAGAAATGTTTGAGAATGGTGCAGGGAGTGGTGCAAGAGCCCTTGCAGCTCAGTGAACAGTTCTGTGATACTCGAAATATAGTAAAAGAATAAGATCGGGACCGCAGCTCACAGTCACGATGCTGAACTCTCCGCTTTTCTCTCAGTCCCAGATGCAAACCCAAGTCCAGCAAGTGGGAATCGTCCCGACGCAGGCCATGGCCACTGGGCCCACAGCAGACCCCGAGAAGCGCAAACTGATCCAGCAGCAGCTGGTTTTGCTGCTCCACGCTCACAAGTGTCAGCGGCGCGAGCAGGCCAACGGCGAGGTGCGCGCCTGCGCCCTGCCGCACTGCCGCACCATGAAGAACGTCCTCAACCACATGACGCACTGCCAGGCTGGCAAGGCCTGCCAAGGTGAGCCCTCCTCTCTGCTCTCTCTGTCCCCAGCCTTTCTCTTTCCATCCCCGTGCCTGGCACAAGGGAGTGTCAGAACCGGCTCTGTGGTTAAACTGCTCCCAGCTCTCATCTCTCTGCAGCTGCCGGTTTAGAAAACAGAATGCAATATTTGCCCTCCTCAAGTGGGATGGTGCCAGTGTAGCCTTGAGAGCATCTTCTTCATCTCCTCTATTGTGTTGTGTGATATCCACCATGTCTTTGTCTTAAATTTCCTTCATTTGCACTTGGACCACAAGACATTTTAGTTATGTTTAGTTGTATGTACAGCATTGCAGTATTTGCCTTTTGGAGGTAGGATGGTGCCAGTGTAGCCTTGAGAGCATCTTCTTCATCTCCTCTGTTGTGTTAAGTGTGATATCCACCATGTTTTTGTCTTAAATTTTAGTGCCAGTTTCCTTCATTTGCACTTGGATCACAAGACATTTTAGTTGTATGTACAGCATTGCAGTATTTGCCTTTTGGAGGTAGGATGGTACCAGTGTAGCCTTGCAAGCATCCTTTTCATCTCTGTTGTATAAGGAGGGTGTAGTGTCCACCATGTCTTTGTCTTAAATTTCAGTACTGGTTTCCTTCAGTTGCTGGTGGATCACAAAAAAATTTAGTTGTTTGCGCTTTTAGTATTGCTTGTGAAGGAGAAAGAATAGAGTTACTCTAAAACATGAAATAATTCAAAGCCAGTTGAAGAATAGAGTTACTCTAAAACATGAAATAATTCAAAGCCAGTTGAAGAATAGAATTGCTCTAAAAAACGAAATAATTCAAAACCAATTAACCAAGGAGTGACTCTTAACTCTTGCTTTCCCTTGCTGCAGTTGCTCATTGTGCATCTTCGAGACAAATCATCTCGCACTGGAAGAATTGTACTCGGCACGACTGTCCCGTGTGCCTTCCTCTGAAAAATGCCAGTGACAAAAGAAACCAACAACGTAAGTACTTCTCTTACTGCTGGCACCATTAAAACTCTTAAACCAAAGTTGATCACGTGTGCAATGGAGGAATAAACTCTTGACAGTGTCCCAACAAACTTAGTAGCTGTTAACAATCTTGTATAAGGATAAATATACCAGTGAATTCCCATCTCTGATCATTGAATGCAATTTATTACTTAAATACACAATAATTGGGAAAGTCTGAGCTCAAGCACACATCTTTTCTAAATGGTGTGGCAACTTCTAACTGGTGTTTCGTTGTGAGGCAGGTCAACAGATTCCAGTTATGAGGCAGTTTTGGATGTAGGTAGGGGCTTGGGGAGGAGATAAGCTACTGGATTGTTTTTCTTGCTGCTAGAAACAATTTAAATCAACATGCTAATGATTTAAAATAATTAAAAATGTTTGAAAAAATAATTCTCGCATGCAAAAAGCTCTGGGTGTCTTAATCATTAAGTGTATTTAACACTGGTGTAGATTAGCTGAAGTTCTTCAAATCATGCCTGGTTTTTACAATAGCTGAGCTGTTACTGATCCTTGGGGCCAGTCCATTTGTAGTTTATTTCTTCTTCCCTCTTGCTCTGAAACAGAAAATTCTGAACTTATGTTGGTAGGTTTGCTTCTCATCAAGTCCTTTGAAAAGATGCCAGGGTGGAACATTTTACAGCATCGATGTAAAGTTCTAGAAGTCTTAAGTAATGTTATGCCTAAGTATATTTAAATAAGGGTTAAGAAGTGGAAAATAGCTGCAGGACTTGCACAGCTTGTACATTGGAATTGATTTGGAAGCATTCTGCTGATTTCCAGTTAAGCTGAGACTGCAGTGGGGAACACCAATAAACCTTGGAGGATGAAGAGTTGCTCCTAGGTTAGGTGGGATTAAGGCAGGGGGGAGAATAGCTGCTAAAATGATCAAAATTATCCATTGGGCATGTTCTCTTTATGGTTTTAGGAGGGGTTTTCCTCCTCCAAAACTGAAGAAATTACAACTATAGAGCTACTTGGAGGTCAGGATTTTGTTTTCATTATACCAACTTCTCCTTGATAAACAAGATAAATCTTGTGCTTTGAAAGTAGTAATTTGTTGCAAGTGATTAGTTGTTTGGCCCTCAAAAAATGTGTTGAAAGCTTTGCTTTTTAATATGACATGGTCCATTTGTGCTTAACATCCTTATTACACAGTTGTTATCAAAGTGCTAACAACATCTACCAGAACAGAATTGTATTTTTCAATACAAGCTGCTGTACAAAAGTAGTTTGTGCACTATTTGTTTTGTTGTTCATACAGCTGATCAAAAGAAAACAAAAACTTGAACATAAACGGTCCTTAAAAATAATTTGGCTATGGGATCAAACAGGATATTGTCTGACTGCAACAGAATTATAGTGGATAAGTGTAGAATTTGTCTCTCTTATTGCATGTGGAGGGAGATAAATATAAAATCTCCTTCTTCTGTTCAGTTCATCAATAATCCAGTGGTGCAGCGTTCTTTGTCCTGGAGTATGTCTCTGTGTCATACATGTAACACCTCATGGTTTGTTGGGAGGTGAAAGAGGAATACTAAAAGTACTTGTTTAGATATATTATAAAAGATACCCCTTTTTGGGCATTCAGGAAGGTTTGTGAAATGATTTACATTAATATGTGCATTTTAAAATGTGCCTGCTCAGGTGAAAACTAACCAGAGTTGGGTTAGTTTTAAACTGGAAGAAAATGTTGTCTTTTTAAAGAATAAATCATAGTAGCTTCCACTAAACTGGGAGGAGGAGGGAGTCAGCATTTGGCAGAATACAGAGAACGTTCAGAAGGGGAAAAAGGAATGAGAGGTGTAGTGATCCTCCTCCTATTGATCCTTCTGGAGGAGTCCAGAACCCTCCTTCCTGTGCCCATCCCTGTTTTCCTGTTGTTATTTCAGTCCTGGTGTGTCCATGCTGGGCTTTCAAGCAGCTCCTTCAAAGGGTGCCCACCTTTTAGAGCATTCTGCAGTTGAGCACTGCTGAACCACTGCAGTGTGGTGCCTCACTTCCAGGCACAGGCATTCCTATACTTTTGTAGCTTTCTGTTCCTACTCCTTGGGGATCTGCAAGCCCTGGAAAGTCCTGGGGTTTAGGTTATTGCCATGGAGCTGTTTCTGTACTGGTCTTTCAGTGTTGAGATTTTTTGCAAAGAACATTGTGCCAGGTTCCCTTTGTATTGCCCTTTTTATTTATTTTAAAGCAGTCTTGAACTATGTTTTACTATAATGCTTGATAGTGACCTGACTTGTTAAAAGGACATATTGGGACAAATTTAAAATTCTTTCTGTTCCATGCAGTTCTTATTGTGTGTCCCATGTACCTCTGAGGGGGCAGGGGAAACCGGAAAACAGATATTATTTTGCACATGGTAAAACATGAAGTTTTTCTTTTGAATAAGCAGGTGACTCCTGTGTTTTGAAGTAATGGCTTGAAATTTGGTTGAAATATTTTGGGGTTGAAGGCTTGTTTTTGTTAGGAAGTACTTCTTGCTTCCTGCTGGGCCCACCACAGTATGAGTTACAGAACTTTGCAAAGAGTTGTTGATATATTTCCTGGTTTTGTAGCTGTGTCAGTTATTTTTTTGAATATTCACCTTGTCAGGCACAGGCTTGAGCTCCTTAATTCTTCCATTCCTGGCCTGGGCAGGTATGTTGTGCCACAGCTCCTGGATCTGCTCCCATCTGTAATGTCCTGGGCCATCCCTGTGCGGTGCTTGGTGTGCATCATTCCAGGATCAGGGAACACTGGAAAACCCCTGGGATCCATGCTCAAATGAGTGAGGCTGGAAAGTGGCATTGTGAACTTGGAGCTGGTCTCCTCTGTAACTTTCCTTGTAGGAAAATCTGAAATAAAATCCAGCAAGGAGAAAGCTGGATTAAGAAAGATTAAACTTGAGATAACTAATCTTCACCTAAAAGTGTGATTTTAGAGAAGACGGAGACAGAAATTCTGGAGTATGTGAGGGCAGGGATGAAAGAGTAGGAATCTGCAGAGGGAGATGGAAGTAGGGACCAGGATCTAGCTGGCTGAGGTAGGAGGTTGTTGAGTACAGACAGAAAGTGGAAGAGGACCTGGATGCAGAGCATTTGGGAACCAATCCTTTGCAGAGAAGGAAGGAGTGAGTGCATCCATGCACAGGGAAATGTGTCCAGGAGGAGGAGGCAGCAACTTCTTCAGTGGAGCCTGTTTCCTGTGAAAACAAAATGAAATCCAGCTTGTTCAAGTCTTATTGTCAGTAACTGTAAGATCTACAAACAAAACATGTGTCTTGTTTTTTCCATTGCTGGAAATCCTGTAATGGTGACCCATCAGTTATCCCATGGAGCCCCGTGATGGATGGGAGTCCATGGATTAGGGGGTTCCACTGATTGACTGGTACAATGCTGTACTGAAGGCTTATGATTTAATGCTTAACTTAAATAAAAATTAAAATTGTATTGGTGGTGAAGTTTAAAACTGATGTTTCCTGCTTCAAGTTCCTCATAAAATCTTCACCCCCATGATTAGGTTCAAGATACAGCCTTTAATTAAATGATTGTGTGCACTCACCTTCGTGTACCTGCCTAATTCATAGTGCAGGACAGGCTCGTGCTGAGGTGAGTCCAGGGCACCAGCACAGATTTTGCTCCAGCCACTTTGAGACGAGCAGAGTGAGGAGCTGCAGAACAGAACAAGTCTCAATTAAAGAATTTGGAAGCAAAATCAAACATTTAAACCAGCGTGGCTAAATTTAAACCAGCTCATAGCTTGTTGTCTGAGGTGATGAGACAGAACTGCTGAAGGATTTTGGTTTAACAACTGCCAGCTGTTCTAACAGACAATTCTGTCTCAAATGCTACTTTCTTTTTGCATCTTAATTGTTACTATTACCTTCTTTCTAGCTTATTGATCTAATCCTTAAGGTTTAGGAATTTAATATTCTCAAAAATGGTTTTGCATGTTCAGGTGGTCAGGTTAGAGAAGTGCTGGGCGTTCATACTTAAAATAGCATTAGGGATTTGTGTTTAAAATAAATTTTAATTAGCTGGAGGGGTTTCCCTCTAGAAGACATGTCATTAAACAGCACTACCTGAGACAGGAATCCTGCAGGTCAGTTGCTGTTTGATGGTTTTGATGCCTTCTAGGGCATTGGGATATCACTGGGGCTGCTCAGGAAGTTCTGGTGCTGCTTAACTTGTGCTTGTTTGAACCTTCCCTCCTCAGGTACATAAACATAAGTGATGCTGTAACACTGGGACACACAGAGGCAGTTGTCTTCACAGCATTTAGCATGTGAATTACAGAGCTCACTTCACACTTGTAACTTCTGTCATGGGCTCCTCAATGTCTGAAGCATCAGTTAAGAAAAGTAAATTGCAGTGGACATTGCTTCACGTAGCAGTGGCCTAATGTGTTTCTTCCAGGGCTGTATTTATTTTAATTGACTTTATTTCCTGCAGTATCTGCCACAGAAGGAACAGCATTTGCTCTTGGGTCTCTCCAGAGTGGAAATTTAATACTCTCTGCCTCCATCTTCTTGTTTGACAGATAATGTCATGCCTTCATATAAAACCAGTGAACAAACAGACAAGAAAAACTCCTTCAAAAACAGATTCCTGATGTTGGGAGACACTCAGAACAGGATCCTATTGAGTTGTGAAGTGTAGAAAAGCTGAGGCCAAATAGTCTAAAACTGTTCTAACACAAGGGCTGAACTTGTGCTTTGTAGTAACTGATGCTGCTGCCAAAGCTCAGCCCAGAGCCATGGGCTGGAGGTGCTGGACCTCTCCAAGTGAGCTTCAAGCCAAGCTTGCAGTCTCAGACAATCCGTGGTTTTTTCCCCAGGAGAACATGAGGGATGGTGGAAGGCTGGGCTCTCCTCAGTGGGATGGTCAGAAGCCTTTCTCTGGTTCCCAAACATTGGCATCACCTGTGGGCATTCTGCCATCTCCACACTGCCAGCCAGCACTGAAAGCAGATTGGGGCTGTTTTGTCCTAAGATTTCTGGTGGAATATCATCCTCTAACAAGCTGAAATTCTTATTAGCTCCTGAATCAATCTGTGCTGTCACAGCAGCCTCTGAAGTCTTTTTAATTCCAGGGTGCCACAAGTTTTGTGCTGTTTAATCTTCCTATTCCTTGGCTTGCAGTAGTGTAAAGGCATCTTTCTCCTGGATTGTGTGATTCCAGAGTAGTACATGCAAGTCCAATGAGGAATTCATATAGTTGCTCTTTAATATGTCTTTTTTTTTTCTTTTTAAGTAAGCTGATAGGATCTTAATCAGCTTCTGTCTTTGTTTTTAAATTCTCTTGGAAGTGATCAGTGAGTTCAAAAGTTATGTGAGTGTGTCCACAGAGTGTAAGTATACATAAGCCTTAATTTCCGTGGTAATCCCAGTTTTTAAAATACTGTGGATTGTCCTTTGGGGAAAAAAAGGATGTTTTCTGTGGGGCTGCTTATTCAGGAGAGGGAGATATCTGAGTATATTTATTTGTAGTTCTTTGGCAAATGAGATCAAATTGATTTCTCATCTGGAGAGGGAAAAGTCTGGACTCTGCAGTGTGTGTGTTTTCTCTTGGGTGGAAGCTGGAAGCCTGTGTATCTCTTTCAGTGATTCAGTTTCCATAGCGGGTAAGGATTTAAGAAAGCCTGGATAATGCTGTTAATGTCTCAGAAGGCTTGTTTTCATGACTTTTTTATCTAACCACGTGCCCCTCCTAATATTTCAATAGAACAGTTATTGTTGCCTATATTAAGAGCCATTACTGTTGCTAAGTTTAGCTCACACATTTGTAATGCACATTACCTACTTAATTACTTGAGGGGGAAAATGTGAAGGAAGTGTTACTTCTACCAGAGTCTTGCTTATCAAAATGCAGTGTCTCTGTGCTGAAGGTTGTACTCCGTGGGTCATTCACAATGGAACATGGCATTACTTAGAATGGCAGCTAAAATGAGAACCAGAAAGCAAAATTTTACTCAATTCTGGATTAAGTAAATGCTGCTTTTCCCTGTTGTTTCCATTTCCTGTGTACAATGCAAATGACTCTTCCATACATCTGTATGGTGGGAGAGGTTGGTTGGTTGTGGTAGCCATATAGGTTAATGAATACTTAAACATTATCTAAATTATTTACTAGGGTTGCACCCCTTTCTGACTCTCCAACTTACTTTAGATTTTGCCAGTACAATCTGAAACTCATTAGTGTTTTTCATATCTCTGAGTAACTTGGGGTCTAAAGGTAGTTTGGCCTTCAGAGGATTCATCTGGTGACTGCTCGCAATGAAAATTTCTACCAACAGATCTTCAGTATTACCTTTGTGTCCAAGGACACAGTGTTTCTGCTGAACTCAGGATCTCTGTTCTGGAGCCAAATATTTTGACCTAAAATGGGATTGATGGGAAAGAGGGAAGTAGAGGAATTAAATTTTTTTCCCCCTTAGTTTACTGTCCCCAAGCATGAAAATCCTATTTAGCCTTATATAGGAGCCTATACTGTATATCTGTTACAAGTAATTATGGGCTTATCTGCCTGGAATTTACAGTGCTTCTCTTTAGACTGCATGGATTAATAGCCAGGGTGGGTTCTGTCCTGTAGAATCAAAGGCTGAGTTTTCCCACTTGGCATCTCTGGTGTTGTTCTGTCCTCTGGCAGAAAAATATCTGTATCATAGAATATGTGCATGTTCTGGTGACTCTTGGCATGACTGAGTTTACCCTTTTTCCTCATCGAGTTTTAATTTTCCCTTATCCTTTCTCTTTTCTATAGCCCTTTTAGGGTCTCCAGCTGGTGGAATCCAGAATTCCATCGGTTCTGTTGGCACGGGCCAGCAGAACACTCCATCGCTGAGTAATCCCAATCCAATTGACCCCAGCTCCATGCAACGAGCCTACGCTGCCCTTGGGCTGCCATATGGCAACCAGCCCCAAACACAGCTGCAGCCCCAGGTCCAAGGCCAGCAGCCAGCACAGCCTCAGGCTCACCAGCAAATGAGGACCATTAATGCACTGGGTAGGTGGAGAAAAGACCAAGAAAAAACAATGTCAAAATAACTAATGTTGAATTTTTAGGGTAGTCTGGTGTTTTGTTTGGTCACAGTAGTGAGTGTCTGTTCATGTTGTTTAGTAAGGTAATAATACATTATTTATGTACACTGCCATTCATTTACATTTGAATATTAGAAAGTTTTGAATGTAGTGCTTTTGCCAAATAGCAGGCGTTTCAGTTTCTTTTAAAATATAGCCCATAGCTTGTTCTCTGAGCTGATGAGACAGAATTGCTGAAGGATTTTGGTTTAACAATGGTCACCTGTTCTAACAGACAATTCAGTCTCAAATACTACCTTTTTCTTTGCATCTTAGTTGCTAGTATTACCTTCTTTATAGCTTATTGATCTAATCATAAAAGTTTATGAATTTAAAATTTTAAGAGACTCGTTTTTGTAGTTCAGACTGAAAGTAACTTGGTTCCATAAATAGCCACATATGTGCAGCACAGCAGGTATTATTATAAAAATACTTAACCTGATAAATTGCTTCTTTCGTTAGCCAGGTGGGTCAGTAAAGTGTAGTTTTGTCATATTATTGTCAAAATTGTGAACAGTGTACCAATGATGTTTAATTTTGTCCCAAAGGAGCCAACCAGATGAACCTTCCCACAGGAGGAATAACAACAGACCAGCAACCGGGTCTAATTTCTGAAACTGCTCTTCCAACATCCCTTGGGACAAATAAGTAATGCACACTTTTCATTCTTGCTCAATTAAACATTTATTTACATGCTTATGAACGTAAATAAAGAGCATGCTTTAAAAACTGATTGTATTGGCGTGGAGATGGTCAGTCACGTGTACAGCTCTGCTCTTCTTTCCTGTTTTTAGTTCCAGAGCTGACACTTTGTGCCTCCTGAGAGCGCCACAGTATTTACTAGTTTTAAATGAAGTCCCAAAGGAAGAATATTTTGTATTTTCAAGTTCATAGCTGTGATTCTTTACCATTCACGCTGTGAATGTGCCTTGTAAATTCCTGAACTTTGCTGCTTCAGGGGTTGCAGTTTGTTGATGCCAAAATTTCACTTAAGAGAATGTTTGATGCAATAGCTAAAAGTGATGAAAGCAACAACTCAAAAATTACTTCAGGCATCAAACCTGTGACAAAACTCTACATTCTGGTACTCTAACAGTCCTTTTTATTTTAGCCCACTAATGAATGATGGCACAAATTCTGGCAATGTTGGAAACCTCAGCTCAATGCCAACGGCTGCACCTCCTTCGAGTACCGGGGTAAGGAAAGCATGGCATGAACATGTCACTCAGGACCTGCGCAATCATTTAGTGCATAAACTGTAAGTATTCACCAAGGCTGCCTTTTTCTTCAATGTTTTTAAAGAATTTCAATACAGTAGTTCTACTATTAAGCTGAAAAGAAAGTTATCAGTAGTAGTTCTCAGGTGCTGGGCCACTCTGCATGAGTTGTTGCCTTAAATCCTCCTCTTCAGTTCGTTCTTCGTGCTCATTAAGGAGTGGGCATGGAATTAGTTTCTATTGCTAGTAAATTTGCTCTGCTGTGGTGAACAGTTATTTAGACTCCAGACTGTTAAACCTCACTTTATTTTCATCATTGGATTTGCTTTAATCTTGTGAGAAATAGTAAAATACTATTTTTTTAACCATTTTGATATGCTTTTTCATACCTGGTGTGTTAGGGAACATCCAGGGTGATTATCATAAAGCTGTATTGATTTTTGGGTTTTTTCTGAGGATTTTTTTCTATTATTGTTCTTCCATCCTTGCAGTGTCCAAGCCATCTTCCCCACTCCTGATCCAGCAGCACTGAAGGATCGACGCATGGAGAACTTGGTGGCTTATGCCAGGAAAGTGGAAGGAGACATGTATGAATCTGCTAATAGTAGGGTATGTTGCTTCAGTCCAACATGTTAAAGAACAGTAGCATCACAAATCTTAGAAGTGTAAAGAAAACCACAAAGAATCATTTCAGTGCCCTCTTAATGAGGAAAGTCATGTTTTCAGTCTGTGACAGTGTTTGTGTAGTCCCAAGCCATGTGATTCATGTCACTCCAAGCTAATTCACCCCCCTCAGCTCTAGACACCATCACATCCATCCCTACTTGCATCCTCCTGGAAGTGTGATTGACATGCAGGAAGCTTGGAGCACAGCTTGCAGTTTTTGATATTTCCCTTACTGACTTCCTCCCTTTTTGGAATTCTGTGTAAGCAGCAGTTTTAAAATTTTCTTAGTGCCTCTTTACCACTGGAGGTTTTCTAGGACCCAGTGCTGTTCCACTGCTTACCTTCCACCTCTACTGATGGAATTAGTTCTCCTCTACTCTGCAGCACCAGGAGTGGTTGGGCCAAGACATAAAAAGTCCATTTGCCTGCTTTGTGGATGGGAAAAAAACCAGAATTCCTGTTGTAGTTCATGATTTTTGCTCTGTCTGCACAGAAATGTCAGCTCAAATCTCTCTTACTTGGAGGGAGCAAAGCCCTGTTGATTGACAGGCTGAGGATATGACATGGTGGTAATTCTACCCTTAAGGAACCACTCCCTGAAAGTTTTCATTGGGAAAAGATAACATTATTCATGCCAGCAGTAACAGCCAGTGAGATCTTACATGATCAGAAACTTGAGATCCTTTCTTAAGCAAGGGATGAGTATCTAAAGAGAGTAGTTAGTGGCATTTCAGGTGATAATCAGATGATCCAGTCAGACCTTTCTGCCCCTCCCAGCCCATCTCCCAGAAGAGCTGGAGATGGAAATGCAGCTTTTATTTCCTAGAGGTAAATAGGCAGTGGCCATACTGACAGTGCTGCTGCTGTGTCAGTGTTGGTCAGTGACCACGTCGTATCCTCCTTGTAGCTACCAAGAGGTTGTTTGCAAGGAAGACTTGGGTGTGCTCACCCTGCCAGCTTTAGGGACCAGTTTTAGATAGAAGGAGGATTTCATGGTCACACCTGGGTGTCTAAATACCTTCTCAGTAAGGATGAGCATAGTAAACTCCTGATTGTAAAATGAAATGCCTTCTGACAGGCAAACACCCAGAAGTATCTTCTCCTCACCTCTCAAAACAGCTGTCAGAGCCTCATGGCCAGAAGTTTCTGTTATTGGAATTCATCTAATGTATTTGGCTCCAAGCAGCAAACTTGGAAGAAGGGAGTAATTCAGAATGTGTTAACGATGCCATGAGGAATTACATCCTTCTTTTTGAGGAGCTTCCGTTCTACTTTGACACTGAAAAACATATTAGTAAGAGGCATCATTGTAAGGAGCTTAATGCTGTTCTAGCAGTGTGTGCTCCTTGTGAACACGGCCTTTTCAGGAATCTTTGCAGTGGCAAAGCAGCACAATATCAAATTTACAAATAGGAAGTTACAACTGAAGTGGCTTGAGCAGGAGAAGGGGAGGGGCTGTAAGGCTTTTAAACTGGACAGCAGAAAGGGTCTGCACTGATTTTTGAGAAACTCTGAGGAGAGAAGTGACCTAAAAAACAAAGCTTTATATTGCATGACTGGACTTCCTTGACAAGGCTACTGAGGAATACCTATCTCATATTAAGTTTTCTGAAATTCTTTCAATCCTACTGTAATAACAAATTCTGGTTTTGATGAAATTTGAATATAAACAAAACTATAGTGGGCAAGCATCACTCAACCTGTGCTCTGTGTAACCCTGGGTTCTAAGAGCATGGTAACCCCACAAAACAAATGCAGTTTTGAGGCTTGGTGGGAGTTCTTTTGCCTTTAACAGGTGTATAATCTTATGCACCTGGCAGATGTGTGTTCAGCAATTCCTGACAAGCAAAATTGTCTACATGGTGTGCACTGTGACTGTCTTATTGGATCTGTTGTCAGTGTGGGTTGAGTAAAATGGATTTTTCATCTTGTACAGATGTAGTGTTTACTTGTCTGTGCATGTGGACTATTTTTCACTGAATTTTCTCCATTCCTTTGAGGTTTTCTCTGGTTTTGTTTATCCCTTGCCATGATTGTTGATAGACTCTATAGGAAAAGAGCAGTTCCTTTATGTAAAAATTGATCTGTCCTTAACATCTGTCTCATGAAAGTTTATTCAGTGTAACAGAGTGCTGGGAATATATTTTTCTTTTGTCTGTGGATTAGTGGAAATGTTTATTATGAAAATAACATTTAAAAATCATTAACACTTAGAAACTAAATCACAGCTTCTTGGGTTTTGCTGAAGCAACAGAGAACCTCCAGCCTTCTCCTTTGTCTGCTAATTTACTCAGAGTAGGTATGAAGGGTAGCCATAAAGCAAGTGTGATTTCTGGAAGCTTTTTTTTCCCCCTTCTCTGCATTAAAGCAGTGTTAAGGCTGTCTTAATTTATCAGGATTCTGAAAATAAATATCTCTTTTTTAATTAGGCAGGTGTATACATTAAAAAACAAAACAACCCCAAACCAGATGATGCTATTCAGATAGACTGAATGAGTTTTGCTGCTTATGATTTCTCTTTTTTTTTTTTTCTCCCTTTTAGGATGAATACTATCATTTATTAGCAGAGAAAATCTATAAGATACAAAAGGAGCTCGAAGAGAAGCGGAGGTCTCGTCTCCATAAACAAGGGATGTTGGGGAACCAAGCAGCCTTACAGACCCCCGGGCCCCAGCCCCCAGGGATTCCCCAGGTGGCTGCTGCCATGGGCCAGGCACAGCCCGTCAGGCCACCCAGTAAGTGCTGCTGGAGCTGCCTCTGCTTCTCAGGGGTCTTTGGACTCAAGCTAATCCTGAAATTTTGTTTAAAATGGGTTTTGCTGACCATTCTTGTGTTGTGTTGCAGATGGGCCAATGTCCATGCCAACCGTGCCTATCAGTCGTATGCAGGTTTCTCAAGGTATCTGTTTTCCTCTCTAAGTGCAATTTGTGGGTTCAAAATAATTGTGTGTGGGGGGAAGCTGATCTTATGTTGGGGTTTTTTGGTGTTGGGATGGAGGAAATACTGGGTCTGCCCTTTTTGAGCATCATTTTTTGTCATTGCTCCTGTGTGTCGGTGCAGTGTTAACAATATGTATCCAGCACTTTGCTGGGGATTGGGAATTAATTCAGTGCTTCCAAAGAGAGGACAGCTCAAGCAAGAATACTGTGGATATTCTCGTTTAAAACACTGTAAAGGGGGAAGGATGTTGGCATGTTTTCATCAGTTAATTAGCCAAAAACACACCTGTCGCTGGAAACACAGCACATTAGTCCTAAAACCTGTGTAACTAATGATACCCTTTCTTGGTTTCTGATGGAAAGTGCATCTAAAAAAGCCTTGGAGCTTGTTCACAGCACTTGTCATTACTCACTGAGGCTGCTGTGAGCTCATGGGTGGTTTTTTTCCAAAAAATATAAACCCATGCCTTTTTTTTAGGCGCTTCAACTTCCTTCAAGAAAGTGTCTTCAGCTATTTTATTTCTTGGTTCAGAGTTAGTACTAAGTCAAAACTTGTGTTGAAATGTCCTTGGGAAGTTAAATCCTTTTAAAATTCATTAGAATAGGAGAACAAGTTGATAGCAAGTATAGCTCCATAATTACAGCTTTAGACAAGTTTTTTGGAGGAATTAAATGTTTTGTATAAAAAGCACAACCCCTGTTAAAGCATTTTGCCAGCTTTTGTCCTGATTTGAGGCTTGGGAGTTGCCTTCATACGTACAATATGTATTTTTATCATATTTACTTCAACCATTTCAGTGAGCCCTGAATAAGACATTGCTGTTTCAAAGCAAATGCCCGATTTTAAGAAACCATCCTAAGGTATTATTTATAAATAGCATCCTGTGTCTGCAGATCATCCAACATCCTCTGCAGATCATTTACTCTTCATCTTTTGCATTTGATTTTTTTTTTTTAGACACCAAAAATTGTATTTCACCCTGACTAGTATTGTTCTAAATACTTCTTGCATCCTGATTTGTCTGTTAAGTCAAGTAACTAAAAGATAAAATGTAGGGCGGTCGAATTTCAGTCATAATAACTATTAATTTTATAGTAGAATATAGATCCATAAATTCTGCTGACTTGTTCCTAATGAGTTGTTTTGGGGGTGCATTTGCAGGAATGAATCAGTTTAACCCCATGTCCATAGGGAATGTACAGATGCCCCAAGCACCGCTGGGACCGCGGGCGGCGTCTCCGATGAACCACCCGGTGCAGATGAACAACATGGGCGCCGTGCCCGCGGTTCGTACCCCCCAGCACCCTGCTCAGCACAGCCCCAGCCCACCCCACACCTCATCTCCTCTGAAAAGGCCAAGTCACAGAGCAGTGCTGCAAATTGTGGCGTAATTTCATGGAAACGCAGCAAGTCTGACAGGCTTTTAGCGAGGCGTTTGTTGTCAATGTTTGCGTGTTCTAAAAACACCAAGCAGACCTTTAGAGGGGCAGTAATCCCGAGCAGTCTGTGGAAGAGCATCTACTGTCTTTGCAGTACATAAACCTTCTTTGTTCCTACATGAAAACATGTTTTTATTCTTTAGAAAAACAAAAATATTTTTCGTTTCCCTGGATTCTAATCTCTGTCACCCCAGAGAACAAAACAGAGTTAACACTCTGAATATTACCTGTTTAAAAATAACTGCCTCCTGAATGCTGTGGAACAAATGCTGAAGTTATAGGCACATGCCCCCTTCCAGTTAGTGTAATTAAGCCAGTTTTCCTTTTATTTTTTTGTCCTATCTTTTGGTTGATTTCATTGAGCGTATTTTCCTTTGTCCAGCTCTGTAATACTAAATGGTAATTAGTTCATCTGGGTGTTAATTTTCAGATGGCAATGTCTCCTTCCCGAATGCCTCAGCCACAGAACATGATGGGAGCTCATTCCAACAACATGATGGGTCAGGCTCCTACCCAGAACCAATTCCTGCCCCAAAACCAGTTCCCAGCATCCACTGGAGCTATGAATGTGAATAATGTGGGCATGGGTCAGTCAACAGCCCAGGCCGGGGTGGCACAGGTGAGATGGATTCTCTAAGATTTATTTGCTCTTAATTATTTTGCTCTGATTTATTTACCTTACTTGGATTTGTTTATTTGTATTTCTGTATCCATTGTTTGATGTAGTCACCCCAACTTTGGGGGATCCTGGGTTACATCTGCCTTCTTCAGAAGCTCTTACATAACTTATCGACATCTGTTAATGGGGGCGCAACGCCCTGCAATTCCTGATTTAAATTCCTTAAAAATGCGTGCTGATGAGATTTTTAGGGGAAATATCAGAAATCAGTTTATGGGATGCCTATGAACATATGTTTTGTCTCTGTGTGGACCCAAGTAGCTAACTTTATATCTAGGGTTATAACGAAGTGGTTGGGGAAGATTTCTAAAGTTTGTTTTAACTTCTCTGCTTCTGGAGAGAAAATTGTTGGGTTTTTCCTGTAACATTTTTCTGTTGCAGTAGTGGTCTGTGAAGTAGCAGCTGTGCTTATGATGCCAAAGTATCTGCTTTTCCAGAGGGAAAGGCTTGTTGTTTAACTCAGAGCCCAAGTAATTTAGGCTAGCTAAAACCTCCAGAGTTCTGAGAGATTACTTAGATCAGGTTATGAAGGGCTCTGTCGAGTCAAGTTTGGAATATGTTCAGGATGGAGTATCTGCAGTTTCATGGGCCCTGGCTCAGTTGTTTGACTGCCTTTGTGGTGAACATTTTTTTCCCCATGCACTTAGTTCCATAAAACTGCTTCTGTACAGGCAACATAGAAGTGTGTTTTAAATTTGAAACCTCATCTGCAGGAAATTAACTGATTTGTATTTCTAAGAGTAACAGTTGCATTTGAGGATGGAGTATTCTTTTTTATCACCAGTTATCTGATGCAATCTTCAGTAAAATGTATCACTTAAAGGTTTAAGTACATCCAGAGTACTTTATTGTCGCTGCTCTGAGAAACAAATACCCGGTTTCCTGAAGCATCTTGAGCAGTTTAATTAGAATTAAAAACAAAAAGACTTCTTAAGTCTTGCTCTGTGCAACAGCAGCATTAAATGTGTTGATCTGCCCTCTGAAGCAGAGCTGCCTCAGAGTCCTGGCCTAAAAATGCGTATTTGCTCAAAACCATTTTGTGTCAAAGCCTGACCTTTGCCCAGCTAATGGCACGATTTAGAGGCTGCCTGTGGGTTTCTGTGTTACTGGGATTGTGAAGATTCCCTCTCTATGCCGGTGGAATTAATGCAGGACGTGCGTGGCACAGCTATGTCTGGGAGAAAGGTCCTTGAGAGCTGATGGCAGCGCTGACAGAAATCGGAGCAGTCACTTGGAGTAGCAGCGTTTGTGGCTGATCTGCTTACACTGACAGAATCCTGTCAGAGAAGGCTTCAGGGCTATGATTGAAAGGCTAAGTGTGAATCCAGGGTCTGTAAGACTCTCTCTCTCCCTAGCAGGGGCAGGTTCCCAGTGCTGCTCTTCCCAACTCCATGAACATGCTGGGACCGCAGAGCGGGCAGCTGCCGTGTCCCCCGGTGACGCAGCCGCCCCTGCACCAGAGCACACCTCCCGTGTCCACTGCTGCTGGGATGCCACCGAGCCAGCACCAAACCCCCCCGGGCATGACTCCTCCCCAGCCAGCAGCACCCACCCAGCCATCGACACCGGTCTCCTCCTCGGGACAAACTCCGACCCCGACGCCGGGCTCTGTTCCCACGGCCACGCAGACCCAGAGCACCCCCACGGGGCAGACTGCGGCCCAGGCCCAGGTGACGCCGCAGCCACAGACCCCTGCCCAGCCCCAGTCTGTGCCAACCCCACAGCCAGCCCAGCAGCAGCCAACATCTGTGCAGGCACAGCCGCCCGGCACTCCAGTAAGTACCAGCCAGTCCCCTGTGCCTTGTGTCGTGACATCCCACGAGTGTCCCTGTGCATAGCACCGTGTCCTCAATGTGTAGAGCCCATAGCTGTCCATAGCAGCTTCTGCTTTAGACCAGAGGGTTGGTTAGAGGTGTGTGAAATGTGTGTGTTCAGATGTTCTCAGCGTTGTGTGAAGGAGGGGGGGTTGAATGGCTGAACTGCTCAAAGTAAAACTGGCAGCAGTGTGCAGAAGGATGAGGTGTAACAGGCCTAGTACTCTATTTGGCCGTAATCAGAATATTTTCTGATCCTGAGATTTGCGTAATTTTTTTTCTTTTAAGATACAGCCAGGGCAAATGCACATTTCAAGGAATGTACAGTGTTTTACTGGGCAGGTGTTTTCTCTGTAAAAGAAGCCTCTTTGGGGCAGAATTCTTCCTTGGCTTCTCCTCTGTAAAGCAGAGTTATTAAATGTGTAATATCAAAACTTGGCTACAGTGACCTGTATCCATGTTCTGCACTGTTGTAGAATATCATCTCATGTCTCTTTTGTGCTGTTCATTTTTAGTAAAGGAAAATATTTCTATATATGCAGTGTCTTTCTTTTGTACTGTTTTTACAACAGCTATCCCAGGCAGCAGCTAGTATTGATAACAGGGTCCCCACCCCTGCCTCAGTTGCTAGTGCTGATACGAATTCCCAGCAACTAGGACCAGATGCACCAATGCTAGAAAGCAAATCAGAAGTTAAAACTGAAGAAACTGAGCCAGAGACTAGTGAGACACAAGTGGAAGCTAAGACTGAGGTAAATGAGATTCTCTACAGCTTAACTGAAAGCAGTGATAGATATAAAAGCACTTAATGATGTGTCTGACTTGGTGAGCTAAGGGGCGAGAGGAGGGTCGTTACTGCAAAGTAACTCCTGAGGAAAGCCATGGATGGAAAGTGCTTCAACAGTCTCAAACTAATATTTTGGTGGCTGAAGTTTGGGTTGTAGGTGTAACCGTACCTCTCATTGCGTCCTTTCTTAAGGTGGAGGAGGATTTACAAGGATCTTCACAAACAAAAGAAGAAACAGATGGAACAGAACTGAAACAGGAGCCAATGGAAATTGAAGAAAAGAAGCCTGAAATGAAAGTAGAGGCTAAAGAGGAAGAGGAGAGCAGCACTAATGGAACCACTTCACAATCCACATCACCATCTCAGCCCCGCAAGAAAAGTACGTGTATGAAAACTGAGTTCCCTTGTGTGCTTTGCTTTCACTAACATTTGTTTTCCACGGTCTCAGCTCCTGCTGGGACGTCTGTTTTGCACTTGTGTTTCCAGCACGTGGAGCTCTGGGAGATCAATACTCTGTAACTTAATTTTGAAAGTAGGATTCCTTTAATGTTACATGAATCAGGTGAGAAAAGCAAGTCACTGTGCCCTTGATCTCAGCAGTGCCTGCCCAGAAGGACCAAGGCAGTAAGGCAGTGATTGCTGGAAGAATTAAATACATAAATCCCTCCCTGTACATCTTGGGGCTCTTTCAAGAGAGCTCAGTGTAGATAAGAGTGCTTTCAGTAACCAAGGATATCCATTGCTTTTCTTTTCCTGTTAAGAGGCTGCACACACCACCTTTATCGTGAATTTTGTCCGTCACTTTTCTGAGAATCAGGCACTTGAACTCTCCTGAACCTGTGTTCCTCCTAGGCTGGACTGCTGCAAGAGGCTGAACATTTATTTTAGAGTCCTGTGTTTTCAGGACTTGAAAGTTTTCAGTGTAGTGTTCATTTGCTCAGCAGTCTCTTAAATTAAGCTACAGTGTCAGCACAGACTGAGGTGTGTCTGCATCTGTACTCAAGGAAACTTCACGGTATTGCAGGTTATATAAAGGCTTGTGTGCCTTGTGTTAGTAAGAAATAAATAAGATCATTAAAACAGCAATAAATTTCTCCACTTGCAGCACGGGCTTTGTGGCAGGCTGCAAGATAAGTTTTTGGACTCAAAAACCTTAGCAGTTTTGAGACCTCTGTCTATTGGCATCTCCTTTATTGAGATGATGTTTTCTGTGGTTAGTTTTTAGTTTTTGACCAAAGGTAAGCTTTCAACGTGCTACAGATGTCTAAAAAATCTACATCTCCTTGATGTGCTTTGGGTTGCATTTGGTTACTAACCATAATCTTTTTGTAATAAATCACTATAAAACACATTTCCCTGCAGATTGATGTTTTCAGCTGGCAGCAGAGTGGGGCACCCAAATGAGAGTGCGCTGCAGAACCAACTGGCAGAGCCTTTTCCTACCCAAATGTAACACAGGGAGTGGAAAGCTTATTAGCATTTCTGAGCCAGTGATATTCCCAGTAGAAGGAATCACTGCTGCCTGTTTGGAATGTGCTTGCACAGGGAAGGTTCTTGCAGAGTCAGTTCAGGCTGGGTCACTGCGTATTCCAATTCCTCCTTCGGTGACACAATTTTATCTTGGAAGTTTTGTCACCCAGTAACTGTGGAGTGCAAAGCACGTGCAGCGTGGGCAGGTACAACCACAGACACAAGTTTAAATGGTGACATTTTCTCACCAAGGAGTTTGTTCAATGTTAATTGAGCATTGGTATTAAAATGCTGAATAAACCAAGAGGTATTGGAGAGTAATTACTGCCAAGTGTGCTGAAGGGATAGGTGATATTTTAAAACTACTGAAGAGACTGATCAGGAGTTTTACATGGGTTGCAAAAGTATTGGGAATTCTTCCTCCTTCCCATGCCATGAGGGGCATCCCACAGTAAGCTGGGACATAGCAGGCACTAAGGGGAAGTGCCATGGACTGTGTGCTCTAACATAGCAAGTCAGAGCCTTATTTTGCCTTTTTTTGCAAATCCAATGGGAAGAAAGGGAGGTGCTGGTTCCTTGCCTCTTCCCTGCAGTCTCAAAAAGCCCACTATAATACGCATTTGGGCAGCTCCTCTCTCCTTGTAGCTGGCAGCTTTAGTTTGACCTTGAAAATGAGTTTCACTGGTTTCTTCACTTCTTTGTAAGATACAATGGAAAACTTGCAAGAGCTTGGTTTTGAGGTGTATTCGTGTGTATTGTCGTTGTAGTTTTGAAAATGTCTTATCTTCCTTTATGAATTTTCTCCTTAGTAATCATAAGCAGACTTGCCTCTGTTTGAAAAAAGCAAAAAAATTAAAAAGGTAGCATTGTACTCTTCTTTGGTAGATGATACGTCATCGTGAGTCAGGCAAAGATCCCATTTTCTTTTCACCGCCCACACATCCAAGACAAAATGGGATAACTGGATGCTGGCTCCTTACAAAGGTCTTGGAGCTACTGGAGGAGAACTGAGAGCATTTAATTTTGGAAAAAGGAGAGAGGGAAAAACAAAACTTCCTTGTAAAAACCATGTACAAGGAGATGCTATGATCAAATGTGCTGTTATTAGTCATAGTCCTTAGAGGCAGAGCAGCTGAAGGCAACTTTTCTTTATGTTTTTAGGTAAAGTAATAAATCGAAATAACAACTGGATTTTCGTTTTGATTCTTTTTCAAACTTCAAAATGAAAGTGGGTTATAAACTTTATCGGTAAAGATAATTAGGCTTTAAGGAACTTGACAAAAGTCATGCTGAATCTCTGTAGTTTGAGTTTAAAATAAGATTGGATTTCTTTTGAAAGATGCTGTAGCTTAGTGGTATATTATTATAGGAGAAAATTCAAAAAGCAATGTCAAACAGGTAGCCAGAACAGATCATTAAAAGGTACTTTTTGACCTTAAGATTTCATTAAATTAAATAATTCAGATTATCACATGAACTATCTGAATCAGAGCAGTAGAGAATACTGTTCCTCATTAATGGAACTGAATACTTATTTCTGTTCTCGAGAATCCCATAAAATAATGTATAAGAGTTGTTTATAAAATTTTGGGAGTCCATAGTAGGGAAAAGTGCTTGCATGTATGGTATTGATAAATATGGAAGAGAATCGCCATTTTGTTGGGACTGAGATTGTGGCAACAGCTGAAATGATCATACAACCAGTGGAGTAGTGTCAGTTTAATTTCTTGTCTTGCCTTTTTTTGTGTGTGTACTCTTCAAAATCATAGATTTTTAACTAGATGTCCCAAAGAGCAATTTGTATCATACCAAAATACCATTTGAATGAGAAAAGCAATGATCAGCCTCAAAGGGGTTGCTGAGCCCTGTTGATTCAAGTGCTTTTAGCAGAATTAATTGCTCCAGTTTATTGGTATCATTCTCATTTCATCCAGGTAGATAAATATTAGATGCCATCCTGCTCCTCTTAGTTGTCTTTTTTCCTCAATGATAGGCATTCTTCCCTATTTAAAGACACTGTTCCTAAGGAAATAAATGTAATTACACTGCTGAGATGTTCAAAGAGCTCTCCAAGTTATCATTATTTTTCAGAAAATGTATTGCCTTTTTTTGTCCTTGTCATCCACTCCTGAAAGAATCATGGCTGTTGCCATGCCACTGTTGCCAAGTGGTGGCATAGAAATCTGGAAGTATTAACACTTTCAAAATCAATTAATGATCCATCAGAGCAGGACTGTTTGTACACTGTGGCCAGGAAAATTCCTGTGCCAGCTCTCAGGACATCTGGTCACTCTCTGTAGGGCTGGCTCTTCATCCCAGTCCACTGCAGTGGGTTTTGCTGGAAGAATCTTGGCTTGGAAATAACGAACAAGGTTAGAAGGGAGGGAGGGAAAATGATGCTCAGTCTCTCCTTTGAGGAGAAAAGGTTCGTTCACGTTGAAGCAATTGATTTAATTTGATTCTGTGTAAGTTTTGAGGCTTTTTTAATGCTCTAGAATATGGGCTTGAGTTGTTCCAATCTCCCTATTTTGGGAATATCACCTGCTGTGACCTGAGGTAAATACAAGGCTGTGTTTGCCCCTTGTGAGGTTTTGCTTCTGATCAAGAAATCCCTTTGCAGAGTTTTATGTTAACGTAGTTCTTTGGGGGTTTTTTTAGGGGAGTCAAGAGATTAGGAAGTGTGGAGGGCAATTTTCTAACCTTTCTAACTCTCATTAACAGTTTTCAAGCCCGAGGAGCTGCGCCAGGCTCTCATGCCCACCCTGGAAGCTTTGTACCGGCAGGACCCAGAGTCCCTTCCTTTCAGACAGCCTGTGGATCCCCAGCTTTTAGGGATTCCGGTGAGTTGGCATTAAAAAAAAACCCTATAAAATATTCTCCTGTTTTATCTTTACTCACATAGACATTTAGCCTTTTCCATTCAACATATTGCAAACTTCTTTAAAATGTTTTGTGTGTGTTTGCAGGATTATTTTGACATTGTGAAGAATCCCATGGATCTCTCGACCATCAAACGCAAGCTGGACACGGGGCAGTACCAGGAGCCCTGGCAGTACGTGGATGATGTGTGGCTGATGTTCAACAACGCCTGGCTCTACAACCGCAAGACTTCCCGGGTCTATAAGTTTTGCACTAAACTGGCAGAGGTGTTTGAGCAAGAGATTGATCCCGTCATGCAATCCCTGGGCTACTGCTGCGGCCGCAAGGTGGGCATCCCACTGCCCCAGGGGGGTGTTCTTCCCAACAGCCCAGCTGCAGTCACCAGAAAAAGCTTCAGCTTTGTGTGCTCTTTTTTTAAAATAGAAATACTGAGTGGAAGGGCTGCTAAAAGTTTGGCTTTATTAGAAACATGTTCAGAGCTAAAAAAGGTCGATAGCATTTCTGCTCTTCTGTTAGTATTGTTGTATTTTTGTCCCTCAGAGGACACCTTCTTTAGTCATAAGTAATATTAAAATACTTCCTTGGTTTCCCATGTCCATAAAGCAGAAGTCAAAGGGTCTGCTGCTTTTAGAGGTAATGATTGTCACCAGATTGGTAGGGCTGTGCTGGTATGTTCACAATAGCTGGGGAAGTGTGATGACCATGACAGTGTCCTCTGATACCCACAACCATCAGGTTTGCTTAACAGATCCCTGATGAACAAAAGCCCCCATTGTAAAGCTGCTTTTCTCCCTTGTTTTGCAGTACGAGTTCTCTCCCCAGACCTTGTGCTGCTATGGCAAGCAGCTGTGTACTATTCCCCGGGACGCTGCCTACTACAGCTACCAGAACAGGTAAGTCCTTGAATCCAGGTTTTTTCCCTCGTTGGGGAAGTTGAGATCTCTTTTGAGTTCTCTGCATACACAGAGGACGAGGAGGATTTTTAACTTTTGCTTTCCTTTGTCAGCTAAGTCAGGGAAAGGTTCTTTTTTTATCTTTCCATGCTGTCCTTTTGCAGGTGGCTGTTTGTTTTTCTGTCCTGCAGTGTGAGGCACATTGTTCTTTAGTGCTTGCTCTCAGCCAGGCTGCCCCATGCAATGCTTCAGTGCAGGTCAAGTTGTCCATGTTTTCCATAAAATGAGGAGCGGGGCTTGCTGGAGGGAGAAGGGCAGAACTGCAAAAAGGCCCTGGGAAATCCTGTTACCTTGTTCTGGGAGAATTGGGAAAATATGCAGGTTTGTTTTTGAGTTAGTGCCAGAATTTGTCAAGTAAAGGGTACAGTGATTGATTGCAAGACTTATGTTTCCCCTTCCTAGTCAGTGCTTAATTCTATTTAAATTAACTTGGAAATAGCATTAAAAACTACCCAGAGATTCTATGAGAAGCTGTGAAAATTAAAATTTCTCTTATTTTTTAATTAATACTAGGACTTGGTTTTTCTATTATTATTAAACAATTTTTAGGTTAATTTTCTATATAACGCTTAAACCACCCGTGTTATAATCACAAAGCAAACTCAAAACTTGGCTTTAATTTTGGTTTCTTAGATGATGGGTGTCTTCCTCCCTGAATAAAATGCACAATATAAATGGGCCGAGACAAAAGCTTTGTTTTAAACAGGGAAAAGGAAGTTATGAATTGCTTTCCAGAGGCTTGGCAGCCTCTAAGCCTTGCCAGCTGTGAAGTCACAAAACAAATTCAGACATCCAGCACTTGTATTTCATCTTTTTGGGCCATCCCTTCTCTCCAAACATGCTCTTGAGAAGCTTTCAGCCTATTGAGCCCCATGCTGGAGCAGCACAATGTGGGAGAGGAAAATGTGTCATCCCACCTTGTGTGGGGGGTCTTGGGTGGCCTTTGAGAGGCAGAAAGTATTGACAGGCAGGAATAAATTCATGAGCTCTCATAAAAGGTTTTATACAGCCACTGTGGACTCTGAGAACTCAGGCTGAAGAGAAATAAAGCAATTAAAATGTATTTAAAGAGACAGTTCAGTACTGGCATTGGGGAAAAATAACCCTTAAATACCATCACTGTTGGTAAAATTTAAAATACTTTTCGTATTCTGCATCCATATTATGCATTCTGTATTTGGAAAGAATAGTAACTTCAAATTTAATTGAAGAAGGACTCATTCTTCCTTCAAAACTGCCTTCCCAGTTTGAGTTTGTGTTAAATCATTTGGATTATTCCATGGAAGGCAAATGTTGGTCACTAGCAAGAAGTCCAGGGTGGATGGAGCAGAGGGTTCATCTGCACTGGGTGCTGAAATATTCCAGTTTCCTGCCCATTATAAACATGAAAGTCCATTTAAGTCATACATTTGTGCTCATCCAGTTGCCTTGAGAAGGGGTAGGGGTTTGTGATTTGGGATGGGTTTGAGTTCAGGGGGAGTGTGAGGTTTTCTGTTTCAGGCCCACTAAATGAAGCGATGAATGGGGCTTTGGATTGGGGCTTTTAAAAAGGTATTTCTAAAGATTAATCACCATATTGTTAAGTGATAGTCCATTTTGCACAGAAAGCCCCTGTTCATCAGCTCTAAATCACTCAAATTTCCTGTGACAATGATCATCAAATCTTAGATGTTCTTAAACAAGTAATTAATAAGTGGAAAACAAATTCCATGCTTCCAGCAGATCTTTAATTGGTCAAATGTTCTTGAATTTTCTGTGTACAGAACAGGCAAAATTAGATGCACTTGAAGTCCAGTGAATCACATGACTAAATTACAACTAAGAATATTTAGGCACCATTGAATAAATGAACTCAGGCACTACAGTTCCATGGTTAAGTTAATTATTTGGTACAGAACCGTTTAGATTCCATAATAAGGCAGAAATTTAGGTTAAAGTGTTCAGAAAATGTGCTTCATGTGTGAATATCCAGTTGAGAAAACTGAGTGGTGTTTCATGTCAGCACTTAGAATTGCCTTTGCACTTAATTACAGTTGGGAATTCACCTGTTAATGCTGAGATTGAGCATTTTCTGGACTTTGGTATTGAACCATAATGTTGCTCTTTAATAAACGGGAGTCACCTGAACAGTCTGCATTTGAAAAGCTTTTCATGTTTGATGTGTTGCAATAAGTACATTCTTTGGGGTTTCTATGGCTGTTGTAACCAGAATATTGTATGTTTTCTATGGGTTTTGCTGAGTATTTGTGGTGACGTGCAAAAGGCAGGTCTCTGTTTCTGAGGGTCCATATTCATAATAAGTTACAGCTATTGCTTCACCTTGGTTATTTTATGGACAAATGTTCATGATCTTTAGGTGATTCATTCTCACTGTATTTCAGTTTTTATTTCCTCATTTTAATATCATGGATTAAAGCTTAGAGTGCTTTGAAAGCCCATAAATTATTCTGAAAATGGATCAGAATTAACCTTTTCTGAGACTGTTTAAATGTAGCAAATTATTAATAGGAGCCTTGGCCGTTGATTTTTCTGGCTACACTCCTGTATTTGGGTCCTCCTGGCTTTCAGTCCTTCCCAATCTGACTCTTAAAATGATGAGTAAGTGTGTTAGTAAGGAAAATAATTAGTGGCGAGAGGGGCTGTTAATTTAAGAAAAAATTAAAGAAGCACATTATAGGAAAAAATTAATGGACAACGTGTACAAACATATAAAATTCTGAACCTCTTATGTTTGGGTTTTTAAAAAAAATTATTAGATATTATGCTATCAGTTTAGGGGTGTGGTGTGAGGGGCAAGGGAAATCAGTGGAAATGAGATGTGCAGTGTCTGTACCCACTCCTGAAACCCTCCTCTCTAATAACCACAATGTATTTACCATTCCCAGTGATAACAAATTAATGGAATACATTTATTTTTCTCCTGGCCCCGCTCTGTTGCATTCCCAGCTCCCAAAGCCTGCTTTTCCTTGGGAGGGCGAGGTGTGCAATCGCAGTGGGTGCAGTTGAAGAGGGGGTAGGCTGGCAGTCGTGGCAGAGGATTGCACGGCAGTGTCAGTGTGCTGGGATTAACTGGGACAAACCATCCCTTCCCCTCCGAGCCAGTCCTACTCCCACAGTATTTTTTTTTTTTGCTGCTGCAGTTGTGGCTCCTGGCTGCCAGAGCAGCTCCTAAAGCCCAGCCCACGGGAGTTTCCAGGCTCCTGAGCTGTGCTCTGGGGACTCCTGGCTCCAGCCCAGGGAGGGCTCGTGGAGCATCTTCCCTGCCCAGAGGTGGGATGTCCCAGCTGTGTCCCACCAGGAAATTCTGATCCATCCCATCCCCTGAGTGCCTGCCCATGGCTGTTGTTGTCTCCAGGACAGCACAGCCCGGGAGATCTCCGCGGGATTGCTGTAGTTCAGGTGTCTGAGGGTGTGTGTGAAGGGGCAGAGCTGCCACATTGATCAGTCTCCATCCCTGAGTTGTTGGTTCATTGTGAGCTGAGTCTCCTCGGTGCCTCTGACGCTCCCCATCCCCACGGCTCCGGTGTTTGAGTACTAAACCTGCCTTGTTCTGTGCTGCCATCGCTGCTTCCACTCTCTCACTCTCCATAAAGCTCCTTTATTTTGATGATCCTTTGTGGCCTTCCCGCATTTTACAGCTGTGGCCTCTCTGTTACCTTTGTTCATGTGTGAATTCATATCCTTTCCAAACATTCAGCCTCCTTTTTTTATTTTTTTTTTTTTTTTTTAGTGACCCAGACAGCTTTGGTTCCAGTTCATCTGAAACAAACAAAAAAACCCCAAACAAACAAACAAAAAACCCCACCAACCCCTCCCCCCCTCCAAATCCATGTAACTTTGATTTTATTTTATTTTTTCAAATGCAGATTGTATTTTCATAGAGTTGTATTCCAATTTACTCAGCTTGGTTTGGTAAACTGCAGAACTGTTTTTGCTGAGTATGACTTGGATTGGCTCTTGGTCTGGTGACCATAAATTGTACCTAGCCTCATATTCAATTTGTAAAGCTTAATTAATTCCACATCTTTAATGTACCTGATAAATATATTGTATGTATGTACAATATTTCATGTTGTTCACATATATACATATATTGTATTTATATAGATAAATGGCTGGAAACTCTGACCCATAATTGCATTTCTGTTAAATGTTTGTCTGGAGTATGGATTTGGTTTCATTTATATGAAAGAATATTAGCTGAGCAATTGGTCACATTTAATCTTACAGTCAAATTTTGAATTTAATGTCTTTATAGATTTTTTTTCAATATCAAGTGTTTCTGCTTTTGCAGTTTTGACTCGCAATCAGCAAATGCTTTCAGCATATTTCCTAATTATCTAAATCTGTAATAAATGTGTCCTTTAAGCTTGTTGACAGGCTCCTTTTTACCCAAAGGAAACTCGATCAGTCACAAGCCTGGAATCAAAAAGTATTTTTTTTTTTACCCTGAGCGATGCAAATCAAATCCAAATTCTTCAATTTGAAGCCTATACAAACGTAGCTCTTGGTGGCTACTCCATGAATCCTCCCCAAATTTGGAATTTGAGGCCCGACGCTTGTTACGATGTGCGAAATGAGACCGAATGCTAATCTGTGCTTTGCCTTGGCTTTCTGCTCTGTGTTGTCTTGGTGTTTGCGTCTTACCTCTTACGTCTGTGCTGTTTGTTCCCTCCCCTGTTCTCTAATCCTGCCCTCCCCTCCCTCTGTGCCTCCTCATTGTCCACACTGACCCATCAATCAACCAACAACGTCCCCCCTTCCGTCGTGCTCCTGGTGATCTGCCCTGCCCTGGTTGGTGGCTCCGTGCTTGGGTGGCTGTGTTTGTGCTGGACCAGCTCACCCAAATATGGCCTTCTTGCTGACAGGTATCACTTCTGTGAGAAGTGTTTCACTGAAATCCAGGGGGAGAATGTCACCCTGGGTGATGACCCTTCCCAGCCTCAAACGTAAGTCGCTTCCTTTCCTCGCATCCTGACTTTTGGAATGGGGGGAGGAGGGGGTGTCCTGGTTTGGGAGTAAAACCCAAAACCCTGTTGGTGGTATTTGGGGGGAAATGCCTTATTCCTTCCTAACAGGAGGTTTATAGGGACAGGGTTCAGAGCTGTTGCTGTGTTGGGTCTGTTACTCTGCCCAGCACTGCTGCCTGTGTCCAGCTGAGCTGCCCATTGCAGGGGGTGGCAGACCCTGGGTAATGTGCTTGGAGAGGAGCAGTGGAAGCTGTGTCAATAAATGTCACTAATCCATCACGTTTTCTAATGGAAAACTTCCATCTAATTCTGATATCTCACCTTTTGAAGTGCAGTTTATGTTTCTAAAACCAAAGGCTTGCCTTTAACCTGGCCAGAAAAATCAGATTTGAGGCATATGAGCTAGTTTGGAAGGTGGCTGCTTTACTGACATTAGCTTCCCTTGTTCTTTATGATTTTAATTTTATGGGGTAGACTTGGGTATCTCTTGCTTTTAATATACACAGAAAATGAAATGGGAAAAATATTTTCTGTAGCTTAAAATAAAATGAACTGAATTGCTTGCTCTGACCAGAAAACAAATACTGAGGTGCTTTCTTCAGACTTGAGGTTTGCTGCAATTCAGCAAAGCATGATATTGTCTGAGCCTCTGATGTAAGGGTGCTACTGAGTTTTCATATTAACTCTTTGTCTCTAGAACCATCTCTAAGGATCAGTTTGAAAAGAAGAAAAACGACACCCTGGATCCTGAGCCGTAAGTACCAGGCTGTTGGTTTTGTCCCATAATCTCTCTGCTTCCACTCATCCTTGAGCCAGCAGGGCAGAAATGGGGCAGGGAGTAAAGAACTCTTCTGTTCCCCCATCCCTGCCCAAACAGACTGCAGAATCTTGCCCTAAAATTCAGGGCACAACATCCAAAGTTGATGTCTGCTTTGATACCCCAGAGGAACACGGGAGCCTGTTCCCCAGGACAGTTCCTAGCTCTGTTATTTGGGTGATTCCAAGGGTGTGCCGTGCCAGGCTCTGCACAGGGCTGGGAATGGCCCTCCCTCCTCCAGAGCCTTTCACCCTGGGCTCTGCGTTCCTGGGGCACTTCTTCATTTTCCTTTTGTGGCTCTAAACCACGTTTTTCTCTTCACTGGGTGCTGAGCCCATCCAAAGGCAGAGGCACCACATGTTACCCTTGGGAGGTTCAGGGAAAGCCCAGCTGAACTTCTCCTCAGGAGCAAGGGGTTGCTTTCCCTGCAGTGGGATTTTATCATCCTGCTCCATGTTCTCTGGCAGTTTGAGACACAACACATTTTGATTGCTTTGCTCATCTTTGCCAATACTAAATAGAGCTCCTCCCCAGGCATGGAAGGACTTCGGCTTCTTAACCTGTGCTGCACTCTGCACTGGGAAAACCTCTAACAGTTTTCCCATCCAAAAAAAGGATTCTGACATACTATTTTGACCAGAAAACAAAAGATAAAAACAAGACTACAGCAGAGTCATGCAGGCAAAGACAAGTTAATACATGTTTTTTTGGCTGGGTGGTTCATGAATGACTAGTCCTTACATTTACAGTAAGTTGAGCAACCATTTATTCAGCTTGTGGTTGTTGCAGCAATTCAAAATTAAATCTGTGGAGGTATTGTTGAGGATTCTGTGAAGCTGAGAAAATTCAGGGCTCTTATTAGAAAAGGATAGAAAAGATCCAGAAAAAGTTGTGCATGACAGCCCGTTTCAGATTTTTAAACTAGCACATTTTGCAATTTATATATAGGTATAGATGTATATATATAGCTTGCACGTGGATTGATAGATGTACATCTGAATCTATTCTGAGTATTTTTTTTTAACTGAGACATAAATTGGGCCGGTGAAGTTGATTCAGTTCTTAGCAGAGGATTGGCAAGTCCTTCTTTCATGCTGAATTCTGGAAAATTACTTACCTAACACCAAAAGTGATGTTCTGCTGTTTTTTTCTCCTCAGGTTTGTTGACTGCAAAGAATGTGGTCGGAAGATGCACCAGATTTGTGTGTTACATTATGATATTATTTGGCCTTCAGGGTAAGAGATGTTTGTTAGTTTTTTACCCCTTGTATAATGAGACCGATGTAGTTTATACAGCTAAAGACTTTCTGCCTTTGTTCTTTAATATGTGGCCACAGCCTTTTAAAGAACTGGGTACAAAGGGACAAAGCATTTCTAAATAAAACACTTTTTTTGGTGTTTGGGATCTTATTTCAGTATATTCAGATGAAAATGTGTATATTCATCCACACAGATTTGTGTGGTTTCTTTCTAACTCTTAAACAAGGGCAGCTGGCTGGAGGGGAGTTTGTGTGCACAGAACACAAATGCAGGTGTAACTGCTTGGCAGAGTTAAACCAGCTCATAAAGGCTTTAAATCCCTCAAAAATGGAGTGATATAAGCTGTTCAAAGCCAGAGAAAAATATATTGTACTCTGACATTTCAATTACATGTTCAAACATTGGGTTTAAGCTCACCAGTAATGGGTTTATGCTAAATTTTTGGCTTTTTTCTTTTTTTCCTCAATAGGTTTGTCTGTGATAATTGTCTGAAGAAAACTGGTAGAACACGCAAAGAAAACAAATTCAGTGCTAAAAGTGAGTTTGGTATTTCTGTTTTTATCTCCAACATTCATCTCCTCCCTGCCACCCCTAATGGGTTTTTGATTGAGACTTTGTGTTGTCGTGACAGACAGCACAGGAACATTTGCAAAATGGGGAGCAGCATAGCCCGAGGCTGTCAGAATTTTAATCAACATTTTAAAGCCCTTCTGTTTATGTATTTGTGGTCAGTCTTGTTGCTGCTTGAGGTGTTTGGCATCTTTGTCCTTATTTTTCTAGGGTTAAAAAGCAAAAGGAGAGACAAACAGAAGGAGCACAGGGCTGTGTGTGCTTCACTGGCTGCATTTAGCCAGGTTTCCATGCAGTGTTGGAACTGTAGTAAAGTGATTGTCACCTCTGTGCCCTCCCAATAACCTGTAGTGACCAGTTGTGCTGCAGTTCAGGTGCTGCTGCCAAGCACCAAAGTGCTGGAAGAGCTTTTCTTGCCTCCAGAGCAGGTGGTGGGGTAAGAACTGAGTAACTCATTCCACTGGGTGCTCTTGGCAGTAACCATTGCCATAGTCTTGTAGAAATGGGCACTAAAGAGAGGGCCAGGAGATGCCAGGTCAGGTTGTCTCAGTCTCCATCATCCTTACACAGGGCTCTGTGCAGGCATTTGACATCAGGGAACGTAACTGGGACATTCTTATTCATGCAGGTTTGGTGGGGGAAGAGAAGGGGCTGGTGTTGGAAATGCAGAGTCAGTGCAGAGAGCAGGAAAATAAAGTGAGTGTAGACACCAAGAGGGAGATTCAGGCACTTGAACAAGCAGAACTTGCAGGGACACTTCACTCCTCCCTTGTGTTTCCATGATCCTCAGAAGTTCTGGGCCTTACTGGGTGATGTTGTGCCTGCACAAGCCTGAATCTTCCAAACTGGGATAAAGGCAAGGTTTTGCATTAAAAATGTGACTTCTTGATAACTTCATGTGTGGTTGATTGTGTAACAAGAGATGTGAAGGGGGTAATTTGCAGGTGATGATGTTGTGAGAGGCATGGTGGGTTTCAGTAATCAGAGCAGTCTCTGGAGTAACCTGATGCACTCAAGAGAGTTTTGTTAAAGAGGCCTAAATTAGTCTCATTAAAGACAGATTAAAATTGGAGGAGAACATTAATAAAATGATGAAATCCAACTGTAGTTTTAGATACCCATTTTAAGTGGATGTCTCTCCTGTTGTATGCTGACTTTGCAGAGTATATTGATGTAAATTTCCTTAAAATAAGTGTGCAATTCCCTGGATATCTGCAGTTGTTCTGTGACACTGGTTAAAGTTTGAGTAACCAGCCATTTAGTTCAAGGTAACCATTCTGTTCTGGACAGGGAAATAATGGTGCTTTTTCTCCTTTCCTCCTTCTCCCTCTCCTTTCCCTGCTGTTTGGCTGTCTTGTCTTTCTCCCATGAGGATCTGAGCCCTGGTGCCAGCTGTAATCCACTGGTGGGCTCAGCTCTGGAGATCAGCTTTCTTTAGCAGTGCTCTGGTGGGAATGCAAGAGCAGGGAAGGGAAAGGAAAATCTGTTCTTGTCATCCAAATAATGGTCTTGCTGCTGACCTGAAAACAAACCTAAGCACTGAAAGTTTGAAACATTAACATGTTCCCTCTTCTTAAAAAAAACATTTACTGCCCAAGTTGCCATCAATATTTCTCCACTCTTTCAAGCATGATGGCACAACTGCTGATAACCAGGACAGCACATCCCTCAGCTCTTATGGAACATCCATATTCCTAATGTATAGTGAGTAAAATTAGTTATCTTAACTGATAGCCTGCCAAATATAACCAGGGTGCAGCTGGGTTATGCAGTGAAACCCTGAACTTTTGAAGTATTTATTTTGCTAAGAAAATCTACAAATATGACCTCACCAGTAGCCAATGCAGAGAGGTTCAAAGACAAAAGATATCCTGACAAATAAGTCACCCAAAGTAGTTTCCTGACAAGAAGTCACAGTAGGCCAGGAGTTGGACTTTCTTCCTCTCTGTCCGATTACTCATCCACCAACAAAGCTCTGGCCATTGGTGCTGTCACAGACCTGTGCTGGAGATTCCTCCTCAGCAGTTTGGATGCCTTTTTTCAGGTTTGCACTGCAGTTTTCACTGAGCTTTGAGCTTTTATTAAAGGTGCATGTGTGAGAACTGTCCAAAAACCAAGATCCAACTGTTTTCTAAAACAACTTTCACGTTCCAATAGATCAAAATATGCAACTTTTAGATCCTTTCCTTACAGTACATGTAATTTTAATGCTGCCTGTTTCTTTTATCTCTGTATCTGGTCTTTTTGGGTTTGTTGGTTTTCAAGCTTTAATGCATTGCAGCATAAGGAAGGAAGCAGATATCCCTTGGTTGCTTAGCATTGGGAAGATGACAAGATGAAAACACAACAAGACAGTAGAGTTAACTCCAGTGGCTTTCTAAAAATGTTCCCACTCATCAGCTGAAACGGAGCCCTTTCTTCTTTATCTGTTTGTCTTCAGAGAAATCAACAGAACAAAACAATTCCCTCAAAGTATTTGTGAATTTCCTTTAAAATCATCCCCCTTCTGTTACATATGGAAAGGCCAATACAGTGTATTGGAATGGGAAATCCTGGGAAAGGCTCAGTGTGTTGGAATTGGTAAAGGGCATGGTGGTTTTACTTCAACCTGCCTTTAAATTTAATTTTTTTAATTCAAATTATTAATTACTCCCAGGTAAAGGATATTTAGACTGTGTTGTGCTGGTTATAACCACAGAATCTTACTGGACAAGAGGACAAGCTAAAAGGTGTAAATCAAGATTGCTGGCTTTGGCAATTTCTGTAAACTTATTGTTATTAAACTGCCAGAGGGCAGGGTTAGATGGGATATTGGGAAGGAATTCTTCCCTGTGAGGGTGGGGAGGCCCTGGCACAGGATGCCCAGAGAAGCTGTGGCTGCCCCTGGATCCCTGGCAGTGTCCAAGGCCAGGTTGGATGGGGCTTGGAGCAGCCTGGGACAGTGGAAGGTGTCCCTGCCCATGGCAGGGGGTGGAACTGGATGGGCTTTAAGGTCCCTTCCAATCCAAACCATTCCATGATTCTATAAAATAAAATTTTAAGTGTATAAATCCCTTAGAAAGTGAGATAGTCCTTTGAGTATATGTGAGTTTTTTCTCCAGTATTGGAGCCTAAAGTGATTTTTAGCACAGATATTTCACTGCAGAATTCTGTGTGCAGGCTCAGGAGTTGGGGAAGAACCAAGGGCCTTGTGTCAGGAGCCAAATATCAACTGAAAAATGAAGTAACAGAGAGCAGAAGATAAAATGTATTTTATTAAAATGAGCATCTGTAGATTACACTATCACTTTGTAAAAGATAGCAGATTGACCAGAAAGTGAAATAGAAATATGAGTGGTAAAAGAACTACAGCAGGATAAAAGAAATAGTCATAAATCTTCAAGTCAAAACAGTGGGGTCCTTCTGGTTTCTTCATTTAACCCCAAATCATCACGATTTCTGTAATTTGGTGTGGATTTCTTTGAAAACCATCACATTCTGTAAGACCACAAACCCAGCTCTCCCCACAAAAGCCAATTGTGAATGTAAAAGATGGAGTGAGGGCATCTGGACAATCTGTGGACTTGAACTTCCCAAGACCTCTGTCTCTGGGCAGGAACTATTTAACCTTGATGTGCAGATTGCTGCAACTGCAGTCCAAAAGCTCTCCTGAAAAGAAAAGCAAAAGCAATGAAATCTCCATTGAAGTCAAAAGGCTTTTCATTTCTGTTGATTTGCTTTGCTTCGCTTGAAAAGGTGTGGCATGGAGCCAGATCTGTAAAGTGATGTAATCTCTGTCAACCAGCCAGAGAGTGGGGCTGGGAGGAGAAAACATTTGCAGGGTTCATAAAATAAGCCTGAAATTGAAAAATGCTACGTAAAGCTGCCTTTGTTAGTTCACTTACGGGGTAATTGTGCCACTCCTGTGGGTTCAGCTGCCACGATGGGGTGTGGAAAGCATGGGGAGGGGGGGGAAGCATGGATGGGTTTGCTTCTCTTAATTGTGGCTGTATAAATAAAACCATCCAATTTTCATATGGAGGTAAAACAAAAGGGAGAAAACCTTACTTCCATCCAGAGGAGGAAGCTGAAAGAGCTCTCGAGCACGGTAACACCACGACCTGAACAGTGACTGCTCCAATATGAACGTTTCCATGGTGGTGTTCTCCCCCTTCCCTTGCAGGGCTGCAGACCACACGTTTAGGGAACCATTTGGAGGACAGAGTGAACAAATTCCTGCGGCGTCAGAACCATCCTGAGGCTGGAGAGGTCTTTGTCAGAGTGGTAGCAAGTTCAGATAAGACGGTAGAAGTTAAACCAGGAATGAAATCCAGGTTAGTCCTGTTAATTATAATGAATGCAATCCTTTTTATTTATTTTATTTTGAAGTCTCCCTGTGTGGATGTTGCAAAATTGTGCCAATTTGCACCTCAACGCCTTTGCATATTTATGAAATCTGGGCATGTTTAGGATTGTGAAAGGTTAAAAAGTGTAGAGGAAGTGACTGCTTTGGGGGCAGTGGGGACATCCTTGCTTGTAATACTGGGACTTTGTGCATCTTGAGAGTGACCACATTTTGGTTACAGAATTCACAGTTTAGTTTGGAGCAGTTGCTGAGATTCTGTTCCTTACTCTTCCTTCATTTTGTTGTGTTTTTATAAACACTTCAGCTTTCAGGAGTGATTTTTAATTTGCTTCATTATAAATGAAAAGCTTAAAAGGTTTAGTCTATGAAGTATTTTGGGTTAAATTCATAAAGGCTGTGTTTATGTGACATCACTTCATACTAATGCATCACATTTTCTGCTCTGTAACCTATTTAAAGGCTTGTGGTCTCTGAGGATATTCGTGTGCTCAATGCTGGCCTGTTCAGTCCTGTGTTCTATATGGAAACAGTCTTTCCATGAATTTACAGGAACAGGACTCCCTGGTTTACTACAGCTCTGATCTGACCCCGTTTAACTCCTGCGTAAAAACGTTCCTAATGAGTTAAAAATAAGGTTGAAAATAATCCCCTCGTTCTGGTAGGACACTGCTTTAATAACTGGCATTTTGTTTGGTTTTTTTTTCTCCTGTTGCCCTTTGCTGCAGATTTGTGGATTCTGGTGAGATGTCAGAGTCCTTCCCTTACCGTACCAAAGCTCTGTTTGCGTTCGAGGAGATCGACGGGGTGGACGTGTGTTTCTTTGGGATGCACGTGCAGGAATATGGCTCGGATTGCCCCCCTCCAAACACCAGGTACCCTCCTCGGGCATCTCCCAAATCCCCTGGACAATCCCTGTCAGACACACACATTTGGGACATACATTTCAGTTCTGTGGCACAGATCCATCCTACTGCAGGACTGCAAATGACTTTGAAGGGAAAGACAAATATCACAACAAAAATGTTACTTTTGTTGGATTCTGCTTTTAATTTTGCCTCTCGATGTATATTCTTGCTGGCTTAAAAAAAATGCTGCCCCTCTTTTGCTTTTGAGGACTCTTTACACCAGCTTAACGTGCTTAAATATGCATTAAAATACCATCAGCATTAATTTGTCTTTCTGCATGTTTGTCTGGAGTAAAAGTCAGCTGTCAGTAGACAAAACAAGGTTCAGGCAGCCCTGAGTGTGTCCCCTCTCTCCCTGCAGGCGTGTGTACATCTCCTACCTTGACAGTATTCACTTCTTCCGCCCCCGCTGCCTCCGAACTGCCGTGTACCACGAGATCCTCATCGGCTACCTGGAGTACGTGAAGAAACTTGGGTGAGTGACATCTTGGGAAAGAAAGAAAGCTGGGTTTTCAGCATTTTTTTTAATAATGGGTGCCAAGTAGGTAGTTTGGGTAGTCTCTGTTTCCTTCTGACTTCTCTGAGATATGTGGAGCAAACACCTCTTCTGCAATGGAGAGAGAAATTGGGATTTTGTCACTAAGGTGGTTTTTATTGTTGGGATTCCTAAACTGACAGCACATCATTCATTTGATCAGAGGTTCACTTGATGCTTAAGCTTCATTATTATATCCCTGACCTTATCACTTGTCAAAATACAGGTTATTGCCTCAGCATCTTTGCTACAAAGAAAAAAAATTTTTAAGAATTAAAAAATAAAGCCAGAGGTCTGAATTTATAACTAGGTTTGAGTTAGTTTTCTGGTGGCAGTCACAGATGTTGTTTGTTGTGTGTGACACAGGTATGTGACAGGGCACATCTGGGCCTGTCCCCCCAGTGAAGGAGATGATTACATCTTTCATTGCCACCCACCTGACCAGAAAATACCCAAACCCAAACGTTTGCAAGAATGGTATAAGAAGATGCTGGACAAGGCATTTGCTGAGAGAATCATTCACGACTACAAGGTTTGTTACTGTTTAATTTCTGGTTTCATTTTTGTGGTGTTTTCATCTGAAGGGAGCTACTGTTGTTTCGTAACACCTGAAAAGTGGGGTAATGTCATACAAGGGGTTTATTCTCAGCCAGTGTCTTCATTTTCTTAGATTTTCTTGAGGTTCTGCCTTTCAGGCTGAAAATTCCTTAGGTTTGGTGTCTGCGTGAAGGGAAATCTGCAAGAACCTGCCTTTGTGTGTTTTTCTTTTACTGCCTTTTCTAGGCAAGGAAATATGGAGCTTGTCAAGGTTTATACAAGCTGTTTGTTTCTGGAGATTCTGGAGGAGCAGGTGGAATGCTGAACCCCACTAGTGTGAAATAACAGAACTCCTTATGACAAGAATGGTTTTCATAACTGGAGAATATCACACATGTACCCAAGAAAATAAGTAGAAGGTGGCAAAGGGAGCATTTGCCACTCCTTTCATGCTAAAATTTACAAGAATTCCGTAATGGTAGTGACAGTGCTGGAAAAAAATGATGTTTTGATGGCAAGTGACAGTTACTAAATGTGTGGAGTAGGAACAGCCTCTAACAAGCCTTGTCATCGGTGTCGCAAAGAGCTGGGAACTCTGGGTCTCCTGATAAGGGGCTTTTGAAACCAGGGAGGGGGTTCTTGCATTTTCCAGGGGCATCTTGGTATCTCCCATCATGTCAGGAACATGAACTGATGGCATGAGGGGGGTCAGGAGGGCCTCAGCACTGACCCTCAGCTGGAACAGGGAGTGGGGCTGTGCCAGTAGTGCCAGGCTGCATCTGGAGGTGCCCCCAGAAAAGGAGAGCTGGCAGGAGCAGCCCAGGGCTGGGAGTGAGGCCCAGCTGTTCAGTGCAGCTCTGGGCCGTGTCTCTGGTTCTCCTCTCTCTCTCTCCTAAGTGATCTTCATTTATTTATTCCTGTCTGGTGTGATGTGCTCAACAGGACATCTTCAAACAAGCGACCGAGGACAGGCTGACCAGTGCCAAGGAGCTGCCTTACTTTGAAGGTGATTTCTGGCCCAACGTGCTGGAGGAAAGCATTAAGGAGTTGGAGCAGGAGGAGGAGGAGAGGAAGAAGGAAGAGAGCACTGCAGCTAGTGAAACAACAGAGGTGGGTTAGCTTTATGTGCTGTATTTTCCCTTAGCTCACAAAGCTGATAATTAATGCTTTAATATAGAGAGGTCCCATCCAGTAAACTAGAAAAGGTCATTTACAGCAAACATGAAATCAGGGGGCCCTTTAACTGCATTTCTGTTTTTCTTCTTGGTTAACAAATCTACTGATGGCTTGGTTTGGGTTTTTTTAACAGACTCAGAAGTCACTCATGTCAGTTCAGCATCTCTCTTCTCAGAGAAATGTGTTAAGCTGCTTTTGCCACGCTACATTTGCTTACAGTCATTTGGCTGAGCTTCTGGTTCACACCTCTGCAAAGCACCTCCAGTATTTGCATTTTGAAAGGTGCTGGATTTTTCAAAGCTGAATGAAATGTGGCTGTTATTTAAGCACAGGTACTTGTAGTCATTTGCAACAGTAAAGGGCTGAAATTTAAAAGTGTTTATTGCAGGCTTTGCGTTGGTGGGAAATGTTGATCCTGATGGTGCTGTTCCTTCACCAACATTCTCTCTTTTTCTATAAAAACCAACCAAGCCAAAAAAAAAAAACTCCAAAAACCAACAACCAAGTTTTTCAGGGCCCTGGACAGAATGTCATCATTCTTTTTTATTTCTGTCTTGATTTTATCTGCAACCAAATGGTCTCGGCACTTTTATACTGTCCCTTTTACTTGAGATTTGCAGCAAGACGTTTTGAAAATAAATGTTGTAGGAAAATCTGAAGTCTAATAGATTGAGATAGAATCAAAAGCTTTACCTGGGGAGAGCCCCCCTTCAGCTTAGGTGCTGTGACTGTTTGCCTTCAGTCTGGGTTACATGGGATTGATGTGGAGGGATGGACCTTAATCCATCAATTTTGTGATGTCAGAAAGTTCCTTCTGTTAAACCTTAGCAGCTCTTTCAAAGTTACTACAGTTTGTGGCTATGTTTTCATGGAACCAAGAAGTTCCAAAAAGCTTTCACTTTGTTCCTTCTGAATGTAACTTTGAATATTGAGATAGTTCAACAAACGCTGCTGTATGAAAAGAAGAGGAAGACAAGGCTTGGAATTAGGCTGCAGCCCTCTCTTGGTAACAGGATCACTTCCAATAAATCGGGGAAAACAATGGTGTGAGTGTTTGCTCTGCATCTAGGAGGGGAAAAAGGTGTTTGAAAAAGCCCAGAGCAATTAACTGTGAACTCAGACAAGTTGTGGCCTAAAATGAGATGATGCAGCCTTGGCTGGGAACATACCTGTGCTCCCATTTAATGCCTGGGGCAGCAGAGGGACAAAACCTGCACCCGGGTGTCTGAGGTGTCATCCAAGCACGGGACAGTGGGGGCTTTGCCACTTGGCTCTGGAACAGGAGGACATTTAAAAGCATGAGAACTTCCCCAGTGCAGACACCTAAACTGGGTCACTTCATGGAGGAAACTGCCCAGCAATGGGGATCTCCATGGATGCAAGCACCACGTGGATCTTGGTGCTGAAATGGCACAGAATCTGCCTGTCTTAAATTCTTCATCCTAAATATTGTATATGTGAAGAGAAAGCTTCCTAAAAGTCATCATGTGCTGCAGGTATCAGTCAAAGGGAGTCTAAAGAGGTGGGAAATATTCAGAATTCTTGGCAAAGGTTCTGAAGGGGTGAGGCTCCCCCAGGGACCCTCCGTCAGCATCTCTGCCTGATCTGGCTGAATGTCATGGTCTGTCGGTACCAACGCAACCCCACAACTTCTTAAAACAGCTGGGAATACTTTGTACAGTTTGCCAACTATAAACTTGCTAAAGGTGGAGTAGAAAGAAAACTTAGACTTGGCTTGTTTGATAAGTTTCAGTCTGTTCTTCCTTTTGGTGTTTAAATTTTAAGATCTCGGTTGGTGCTTTAGGATGTGGAGGCAGAGGAGGGCAGGCTCTAATTCCATCAGTGGCAGGAAACTTGGGGGCAGTCAAGGTGGGAACATAAAACTCACTTCTGAATCCCTTCGAGTCGCTTAGAGCTCTGTCTGGTTTCCCATAAAAGAGTTTTCATTTTAATTTCCAAACAGGTTTGGTTAAAAAAACCACAAAATTAGTTAGAGAGAACGCAGGAGTGGACAGGGAATTCCTGTCCAAGCCTAATTAATGGAATGGAAGGATGGCAGCAGTCTATAAATAGAATTGCTTCCTGCAGTTGGAATATTTTTGTTTTCCTCAAATAAATATGCCTGTGGATAAACCCTGTGTTTGCTTGTACATACTGTTCGTGGAACTTGCTTCCATATGTGTATATATTTATATTTATATCCAAGTATTTCGGTAGCTTATTTTTAATTTTATGATGACCAACATTCTAGAAGTTGGAGAGGGGATTTTCCTGAGCCCTCCCTGCCCAGGGCTTGGGTTTTGATTTTTTAAGGACATGAGAACTCTAAAAGTTATTTCTGTTTTCCCAGGTCATCTAAATAGCACCATCTGCTATTTTTCACTGTCTTTACTTACATCTAACATTCAGTGTATGGCCACTGTGGTCTGTGTTGTAACTTGGGCACAAGTGGAGGTTTTGGAGATTATTTTTTTGGGAGTTGCACGTGCAGCTGGAAGTCTGCAGGATGGAAAATAATGTGTTTTGTTGGTTTCAGTTCAAATCCTGAGTGTTCTTATCTGTGTCCTAGCCCTAAATGTGTTCAGTAAAAACAAGCATTAAATCAGAGCTCAGGCAAGTATGTGACACACCAAATGCACAGCAAAGCAAAGTACTGCACTCCTGGAATTTTAAGTCCATATTATTTGTGTCATTTTATCATCAGCTGCAAGATCTAAAGCAGTGGAAGCTGAAGTATGATGTTTGAGAAGGAAAAATAATCAGTGTAAAATGGGAATTTTTTAATGTATACATACTTTAAAAGTCTATTTTTAAACAGTGTTTGGATTTGTTTGCCTGCCAGTTTGGCTTTTGATTTTTCCTGGAAGATAGGATATATTTAACACAGGAGGGCTGATTTGCAGGCATTGGAACAAAGTTCTATTCCTGACAGCAGAAGTGTGTCACTGTGAGCCCAGTGAATGGGAGAGAGCTCTCCAAAGTGTAACATCTTTCCCGTGCCTTTATTGCAGGGGAGCCAGGGCGACAGCAAGAACGCCAAGAAAAAGAACAACAAAAAAACCAACAAGAATAAGAGCAGCATCAGCAGAGCTAACAAGAAGAAGCCCAGCATGCCAAACGTGTCCAATGACCTGTCTCAGAAGCTCTACGCCACCATGGAGAAGCATAAAGAGGTACTGTGGAAATCTGCTGTAAAAAGAGAAGGGTTTATTCCTGTAAATGCAGGCACGGTGATGCTGAGAACTGAAAAATCAGGAGGAGTAAACCCTGTGGTTGGGCTGGGAATGTTTCTGTTGCATAACAACATATTGGAAGAGATTAGCCTAAACTAAGTTAATTAGATAAGGTTTGTAGCACACCATCACTGCAGAGAACACGAGCTCCTTCCTGCAACATTACCTGACCTCGTTGCCTTTTATTTCTTCCCCATTTATGTGCAGGTCTTTTTTGTGATTCATTTACACGCCGGGCCCGTGATTAACACTCTGCACCCCATCGTGGACCCGGATCCACTGCTGAGCTGTGATCTGATGGACGGGCGAGACGCCTTCCTCACCTTGGCCAGAGATAAGCACTGGGAGTTCTCCTCCCTGCGCCGCTCCAAGTGGTCCACGCTGTGCATGCTGGTGGAGCTGCACACCCAGGGCCAGGACCGCTTCGTCTACACGTGCAATGAGTGCAAGCACCACGTGGAGACCAGGTGGCACTGCACTGTCTGCGAGGTACGTGTGGGGCACGGGGGGCATCATGGGTGGCATTGCACTGTCTGTGAGGGATGTGTGGGGCACAGGTGGCATTGCACTGTCTGCGAGGGATGTGTGGGGCACAGGTGGCATTGCACTGTCTGCGAGGGATGTGTGGGGCACAGGTGGCATTGCACTGTCTGCGAGGGATGTGTGGGGCACAGGTGGCATTGCACTGTCTGCGAGGGATGTGTGGGGCACAGGTGGCATTGCACTGTCTGCGAGGGATGTGTGGGGCACAGGTGGCATTGCACTGTCTGCGAGGGATGTGTGGGGCACAGGTGGCATTGCACTGTCTGCGAGGGATGTGTGGGGCACAGGTGGCATTGCACTGTCTGCGAGGGATGTGTGGGGCACAGGTGGCATTGCACTGTCTGCGAGGGATGTGTGGGGCACAGGTGGCATTGCACTGTCTGCGAGGGATGTGTGGGGCACAGGTGGCATTGCACTGTCTGCGAGGGATGTGTGGGGCACAGGTGGCATTGCACTGTCTGCGAGGGATGTGTGGGGCACAGGTGGCATTGCACTGTCTGCGAGGGATGTGTGGGGCACAGGTGGCATTGCACTGTCTGCGAGGGATGTGTGGGGCACAGGTGGCATTGCACTGTCTGCGAGGGATGTGTGGGGCACAGGTGGCATTGCACTGTCTGCGAGGGATGTGTGGGGCACAGGTGGCATTGCACTGTCTGCGAGGGATGTGTGGGGCACAGGTGGCATTGCACTGTCTGCGAGGGATGTGTGGGGCATGGGTGGCACTGCACTGTCTGTGAGGGACGTGTGGGGCATGGGTGGCATTGATTACACTGTCTGTGAGGGATGTGTGGGGCACCTCAGAACTCGGCCCGCTCTTGTCCTGCAGCTGAGTTTGATGGGGTTTTCTTGATATTGCCCGAAGTTCCTCCAAATTAAGGAACTATCCTGGTAAAGGGCTGCTAAGCCTTAAGGGGAGGTGACTCCAGGTGAGTAGAAGAGGTGGGTGCCTCTTCTAGAAAAAGTGACTTCAGTTGCTCAACATGGCAAACACCAGAGCTCTGGGATGGCTCCTGCTGCATTGTCTATTCTGCTACTGCTCCTCTGCATAGACAAGTTTTTAACTTAATTTTAAAGAATCGTGGATCTTAGAATGGTTTAGGTTGGAAGGGACCTCATCTTGTTCCACTCCTCTGCCATGGGCAGGGACACCTTCCACTAGACCAGATTGCACAAATTTTAGGACCTGTGTCAGAGAGCTGTTATCCATGGGGCTGTACCAGTATGCTTGCGGCTTTTTGGAGGGCTTGTGTTGACCTCTGGCTGTAGCTGAACTAAAGAAGTTTGAATAAGTGCAGCCTCGTTTTTACACTGCAAGTTATTGCCAGGTTTGTGGGGGAAGGGTCTTAATTAATCCCTCTGAGGAAAGCATTGAGCAGAGCTTCTTGAGGCGAGGCTGCAGGACATGGATTGGACACACGCAGGGAATGAGGTGGTGGAAGGAGGTAGGGCCTTTAGGCTGCCTCTGGGTACCTCTGTGTAAGGGAGTGCCCTTCCTCCAGCCAAAAAAAGGGACAGGGCAGCAAAAATCTGGGGGTTTTCAGGTAAGTGTCTGTCTTAGCATGAAACTTGCTCTTTTTTAGAGATTTTTAAAAATACATATTTAAGGGTAGTAATTATTAGTCAGTAATTACACTAAGGATAGATAAATGGAGAGCCAGACCCTACCTTTTAGGCAGTGACTACACATTTATCTCACTAGTTGGAGGTGTTGGCACCCCAGTAGGCATCACAGAAAAATAAACAGTTTTAATAATGTCAGCAAAAGGGAAAAATTTAAAAAAAGAAAATCCTGCAAGACTTTTTCACGTAACAAAAGGACACAACGACAGCCCCAATTGCATTGTTACCTGGCACAGTGAAGAGCTGTGATTGCAGGCTGGCTTTGCTGAGGCTGCTGCCCTCCCTGCCCCAAAGCCTCCTCCCACTGCCTGGACAGGCTGTGCAGGCATTTCCCTGGCCGAGTACAGGTGTGAGTTGAAGTGGCAGCTGTTGACAGTGTGTGACTGTCATCCTGCTTGTGCTCTGGTGGTTGTACCCACAAACACCAAACGTGTGCCTGCACAGGGGCCTGGTGCTGCTCCCCTGGAACCCCCCAGCTCTCTGCCCGTGTGCTTCGTGCCCTGTCAGCAGCTGAGCTCTGGGTTTTCTTTCCTTGCAGGACTACGACCTCTGCATCAACTGCTACAACACTAAGAGCCATGACCACAAGATGGTTAAGTGGGGCCTGGGTCTGGATGATGAGAGCAACAACCAAGGAGAGCAGCAGTCCAAGAGCCCCCAGGAGTCGCGACGGCTGAGCATCCAGCGCTGCATCCAGTCCCTCGTCCACGCCTGCCAGTGCCGCAACGCAAACTGCTCCTTGCCATCCTGCCAGAAGATGAAACGGGTTGTCCAGCACACCAAGGGCTGCAAGCGCAAGACCAACGGTGGTTGTCCAGTGTGCAAACAGCTCATAGCTCTTTGCTGCTACCATGCCAAACACTGCCAAGAGAACAAATGCCCCGTGCCATTCTGTCTGAATATCAAACACAAGCTCCGACAGCAGCAGATCCAGCACCGCCTGCAGCAGGCTCAGCTCATACGCAGAAGGATGGCTACCATGAACACCCGAAACGTGCCTCAGCAAAGTTTGCCTTCTCCTACCTCAGCAACGCCTGGTACCCCTACGCAGCAGCCAAGTACACCGCAAACACCGCAGCCTGCTCCCCAGCCCCAGCCCTCCCCTGTAAGTATGTCACCGGCCGGCTTTCCCAGTGTGTCCAGAACTCAGCCCCCCACCACTGTCTCGACAGGAAAACCCGCAAACCCGGTTTCTGTGCCGCCGCCTCCGGCTCAGCCTCCACCAGCCGCCGTGGAAGCGGCTCGGCAGATCGAGAGAGAGGCTGCCCAGCAGCAGCAGCAGCTCTACAGGGTCAACAACATGAACAATGGTTTGCCTCCCAGCCGCCCGGGACTCGTGAACCCCACGGTGGGCTCGGTGAACCAGATGCAGCAAGTCAGCATGAATGTACCCCGGCCCAACCCTGTGAGCGGCCCCGTGATGTCCAACATGCAGCCGGGGCAGTGGCAGTCGCCGCCGATGCCGCAGCAGCAGCCGATGCAGCCGGGAATGGCCAGACCGGTGATGCCGATGGCCACGCCGCAAGCCGTGGCCGGGCCCAGGATGCCGGGCGTGCAGCAGCCACCGCGGAGCATCACCCCCAATGCACTTCAGGACTTGCTGAGGACCTTGAAATCGCCGAGTTCTCCGCAGCAGCAACAGCAGGTTCTTAATATCCTTAAATCCAACCCTCAGCTTATGGCAGCTTTTATAAAGCAAAGAACAGCCAAATACGTGGCGAACCAGCCTGGGATGCAGCCGCAAGCAGGGATACAGCCCCAGCCCGGGATGCAGCAGCCGCAGACCGGCATGCAACAGCCGGGCATGCACGCGCAGGCGGGACTGCAGAACATGAACGCAATGCAAGCCGGAGTGCAGAGACCGAGCGTTCCCCCGCAGCAGCAAGGGATCGGAGCTATGAACCCCCAGGGACAAGCGATCAACATCATGAACCCCAGCCACAACCCCAGCATGGCCAACATGAGCCCGCAGTACCGCGAGATCCTGAGGCGGCAGCTACTGCAGCAACAGCAGCAGCAGCAGCAGGGAGGGGCCGGCATGGCAGGAGGGATGGCAGCACACAACCAGTTCCAGCAGCCCCAAGGCCCGGGAGGTTACCCCCAAGCCATGCAGCAGCAGCGGATGCAGCAGCACCTATCCATACAGGGGAGTTCCATGGGACAGATGGCTCAGATGGGACAGCTGAACCAGATGGGCCAGCCCGGCCTGGGGGCGGACGGCGCTCCCAACATCCAGCAGGCCCTGCAGCAGCGCATCCTGCAGCAGCAGCAGATGAAGCAGCAGATAGGGTCCCCCGGGCAGCCCAACCCCATGAGCCCACAGCAGCACATGCTCTCAGGACAACCGCAGGCGTCTCATCTCCCTGGCCAGCAGATCGCCACCTCCCTCAGCAACCAGGTGCGGTCCCCAGCGCCCGTTCAGTCTCCCCGTCCCCAGTCCCAGCCACCACATTCCAGCCCGTCACCCAGGATACAGCCCCAACCGTCACCGCACCACGTCTCTCCCCAGACTGGTTCCCCCCACCCAGGACTCGCAGTCACTATGGCTAGCTCCATGGATCAGGGACACTTGGGCAACCCAGAACAGAGTGCAATGCTTCCCCAACTAAACACCCCCAACCGCAGTGCGTTGTCTAACGAATTGTCTCTGGTCGGTGACACCACCGGGGACACATTAGAGAAATTTGTGGAGGGTTTGTAGCATTATGGGAGCATCACTTTTGTTTCTTCTTTCCTTTCGTGTTCTTGGATATTTTGTACTGAAAAATTCAGACATCTGGGTTGTTTTGAATCCTAGATGGAACTGCTGCTTCCTACAGATGGAAGAATTAATTGCTGTTTAAAAATAAAAAGAAAAAAAAAACAATACAAAGAATATATTTTTTTGTTAAAGCCAGGCGGTTAAAATATCTGGTCTCTTTTGTGGGTTTTTTTGGTTTTTATTTTTTTGTTGCTGTTGACTCATACCTTTTTTTTAACGGGGAAAACAAGTTCATTATATTCATATTTTTTATTTGTATTTTCAAGACTTTAAACATTTGCGTTTAAAAGAAGAAAAAAAAATAATATTCAGAAACTGTTTCCTGAAATAATGCAACATTATAGCGTATCCCGGTAACTTTGACACATGGCGGGAAGATTTTTGTTTTCTATAGTGAACTCTGCAGGCGTTTGAAGTATTACCCCTGGGAAGATAGGAATTGACTCTTGCACACATTGGCCAACGCCAAAATCCTTGTCTTGCAGATGTAGAAATTGTTGCTTTGTTTCTCTGATAAAACTGGTCTTAGATGAAAATAGGGATGATCACTCTTAGGCCGTGCTGATCTGGATAGAGAAGAAACATTCTTTTCTTTCTTTCTTCTGTGTGAAACTTGAAACGAGGAAAGCAATTCTAGTGTAAATCATGCAAGCGCTATAATTACTATAAATAAGAAAATCCAAGAAGATTCAATCACTGTATAGAATGGTAAAAAGAAAAAAAAACTCATTTCTTACTTATAATATCATATTGTTAAATAAACTGTGTGCAACAGACAAAAAGGGTGGTCCTTCTTGAATCCATGTACATGGTATTAACACTTAGTGTTTGGGTTTTTTGTTATGAAAATGCTGTTTTCAACATTGTATTTGGACTATGCATGTCTTTTTTCCATTGTATATAAAGTATTGCTTAAAATTGATATAAATTACTGAAGTTTTTAACATGTATTCTGTTCTTTAAAATCCATGTAAGAATGTTTAAGGTTTTTATTTATTTATATATTTTTTTCGATCATGTTCTTTGTAAGACATAGCTATGACGATTCACTCATGACCCGGAGCAGCCAGAGGCAGCGGTAGGAGAGGCACGATCCATGGATATTGTAGGTAGCATGTCTGTTTTACAACACCCTTAGCGATTGTTTCCTTTTCGGGGAGGGAGAGGAGAGGGGAATGGTTCCCAGACATCGACTCTTCGCAGGCGTTCATCCATAAGGGTTAACTGGAATAAATTATTAATAGCCGTTGCTTTTTAAAAACTGCATTAATTTAGAGAAGGATCACCAATGAAAGGAAAATAGAGAGTATTGAGTTAATTCTAGGCTAATTTATTTAGTCTACAGTAAAATATGAACCTATTGACTTTAACACTATTTTTCTGCTGTTAACTCTGAGTCTAGATTTGAGGGTTTTCTGTGGAATAAAAAATAACAAATCATGTACATGTTCCCTTTAATATCCTGTCACCATGCCCTCATGTCCCTGGGATACTCAACTCCTCCTCCCCTCAGTGAATTGCTTTCCCGGAGTTAAAAAGTCCAGGGAAAACTTCCCAGCGTAGGTGTGAGCTCAAACCACAACGAGCCTAAACCGCCATCCCTCAGACCTCGAGGCTTCTCTGTTCCGTGTGCCTGGCATGGGCTGTGCAGCGACCCCAGCACGGTATCCTGGGGAGCTCCGGGCTTTTCACATCCAGTCAGCGCTTCCTCCAGCCTTAACGTTTTTATCAGGACACTGGTGGGGGAGAACGGGGGGGAGGAGAGCAAATCTTTATCTCAACTTTTGTTCCCGTACTGTGAAAATCGTGCGCTGCAGCGCCACTTCATCCTTTTTAACTGGAGAGGGTCTCTGCTTCAACTTTTACGTGCAAACTTTTAACTATTGTACCTTTTTCACTACCATCGGATTCATCTGCCCACGCAATTGTCTTCAGCAATTCAAGATGTCAAAATTTGGGGCTGGGGTGAGGTCAGTGAACACTAAACCCAAAGCTTGTCCAAAAGAAATTGCTGTTAAAAAAAAAAAAAAAACAAACAGAAAAAAAAAAAGATGGAAGCCCTGATGCTGTGTCTCATGCTGTGTACTTAAAAAGAGGAAAAATACTATATTTGTGATCAAAAAGAGGAAACTTGAAATGTGCTGGTGTTTCTAATAAAAGCTGGTAAAACTGCTTGGATTGAAGGATGGTTCCACTTGGCTGGTGCCCGCGAGGATCAGCGGAGCCTGACGCCCGAGGTTAAGATAACTGCACTCAATCTCACTAATTCCTCTAAGTAGCCTCCATTTTAAAGGCAGCGGCACCGCTTCCGGATTTGGATAAGCTGAGTCCTGCTTGGAGCACAGAGCTGGTGTGGCCCAGGCTGCAGCTCGCTTGGGTGCCCGTTCCTGGGGAAGAGTGGAAAAAAACAACGGATGGGAAGCAAATACTGGAAAATTTTTAAGTACAACCTGGAGTGTGGCGAGATCACAGAGCCAAGGGATCGATGTAGATCCGATACCCACAGGTGTATTAGGTAAGAGCAGGTGTTTTACCAGGAAGAGAAGGGAAGTGCAGAGCTGAAGTCAAACCTGAGGAGGGGCTGGGGGTGCAGTCCCTGCAGCCTCGGGGGGGCTTCACTCCAGTCTCTTGTGAGTGTGGATAGGAAACTGAGTGTGTCTGAAGCCTGGATGGGCATGGCTTTTCCAAGTCCTTGTCTGTTTGATGGGGAGGTATGGTCAGTATGGAACAGCATCCTAGAAACATGGGAATTTATAAGGTGTTAGGGCACTGGAGCTTGGTACAGGAGCTTTACCACGGAAGAGGGTGGGTAAGACTTTCCCCTCACTGAATTCTGGAGTGGAAGAAGGTGCTTAAATCTGAACGTGGAGCTGCAGCGATGGTTCTCTGCTCTTTTCCCGGGCTGCCCACCCTGCTCCGCTCTGCTGCTGGCTCCTGCCTCCTGCTGCCGCTGCTGCGGCCGCAGGCTGGGAGCTCTCCCTCTTGCTGCCCGCACCGCTGGGCTTCCTCTCTTGGCTCATCCCTGTCCCACCGGGACAGAGAGCTGCCCACAGCACTTGTGTGAGCGCTCCCCGCTCCGGCTTCCTCCCGGATGCATTAGAGCAAAGGGGTGAGGAAGGACCCCTCTTGCCAAATAGGCTGGGACAGTCCCCCCTCGGTCACTGTTAAAGGGCAGCAGTAGATGTTGTCCCTTCTAGCCGGTGGCAGTGGACAGCAGTGACAGCAGCTCATGGCTTACAGGGTGATCTGGACGTGCGTCGGGTGCTTCTCCCAAAGCAAATTGCAGCCCATTGTTCTTCCAGCGCAGGGAGGATGGAGCAGCTACCCTGAAGCTGGGGAAACACCGCAGAGGTTGCTGTGCAGGGCAGTCTGTCCTTCCTTGTGCTTCTCCACAGACGGGAATTTAACATGCAGAGCAGGACGCTGCCAGGACAGTGATTGGAGCAAGTTGGAGCCAACCCCCGGATAATTAAAACGAGCCTGGACAGAAGTGAGAATCTGTATCAGATCCCCTGCGATCCCTGCAGGAGCACATTTCATGGCTAATGGTCAAAGCACACCCAGGGTGAGGTAGGAGGAGGATTCAGGTGTTTCACAGCAGGTACAAGAGCTCTGGTACAGCGTCGCTCTCGGGAGGGCCGTGGGGTCAGCGGGAGGTAGCAGTGAGCACAGCAAGAGGAGGGAAGCGTTTGCAACCGGCTCAGAAGTCATTTCGGTTTTGGCTGCAGCACGGGAAATCTCGATGAAGGGCTGGAGTTGGTTCCAGGTGGAAGTGCAGCCAGCGGAAGGGTGTCGGAGTGATGCAGAAGCTTGTGCTGGGTTTGTTGCACCTAATCCATAACATCGAGTGCCCCACAAACCTTAGATGTGAACCTCCAAAACAACACTCTGCTCGGCGTAGTCCCAAAAGATCAGCTGCAAGCACGAGTGAATTGCACACGGAGCTTTCCAGCGAGCTCCCCGGGGCCTGGGATTACAAAGCTGGCTCTGTTCGGTGGGCACGGTTCCCTCCTGAAAGCTCCTCGGTCTGGAAGTGGTTAGTGCTTACTGAAAGAGACCTGCTCCATCTTTTATTTTTGGCTGTGGTGTTCATCAAGGTCCGGCTCTGCTCTCACGCAGGTTCCAAATTCGGAGTGATTCATGTCCTCACTCACCCACATCCCATCCAGAGCCTTTCTCCAGTACCTCAGCCCCTTAGATCTCGATGATCTACACTCAAACAGCCCCGGGAGATGAGGGGTTTCAGAGAAATGGAAAAATGAGATGTTAAGCAATTGGCCCAGAGTCGAGCAGGGTGCCCGGCCAAGGTGTGGCACACAGGGGCTTCCTGAGGACTGCTCCCAGCCCGGCGCAGCCTTTCCTCGGCTCTCAGCCCCCTCCGTGGGGTAACTGGGAGAGCCACGGTGCACCGAGCTCTGCCAGCTCCGACTGCCGAGCCCCTGCCGCAGCTTCTGCCGTGGAATGGGCTCCCGAGGTCACTCACTGTGAGATACCCGCAGGGGTGTCTCCACAGGGAGAGGAGGGTGGGTTTGTACCCTGTATCTGACTCCATTTCCTAACAAGTCCTCAGAAACACGAACGGGATTTTAACCATCGAAACAGGAGCGGTTTGGAAACGGCGTCCTGGGCTTGGCGTCCGACCTCCTGGCAGAGCCCTGGAAACGCCCCCGTGAGGGGACCCAGGCGGGGCCGTGAGGGGACCGAGCCCGGCGCCCCGTGAAGACACTCAGCCGGGGACCATGAGGGTACTCGGCCCGAGCCGGGAGGGGA
>VWZT01013069.1:262075-292476 GCA_013397055.1 Pachycephala philippinensis
TCGGCACCGGCGGAACGGGCGCCGGCCCGGCAGCGCGGGAGCAGCGCGCACAGTGCCCGGTGAACTGACCCGAGAACGCCCAGCGCTGCTTCCTGGGGAGGGGCGAATTATTGTGGGCCTGTACAGGGAATAGCGCGGGCTCGGATCGGGCAGAGAGCACGTTCAGGGCAACCAGCGGGTCCAGGGTCATGTCCTGCCTCATACAGGGTGTACAGCATGCTCAGATCGTGTAGCATGGTGAGGTTCATGTCCTGGCTCGTATAGGGGTATATAACATATCCACGTTTATGTCCTGGTTCATACAGCACTCCCAGTTCATCTCCTGGCCTATATAAGGACATGCAGAGGTATCTGCTGGCTCATCCAGGCTGTACAGCATGTTCAGATCACGTATCATGTCCCGGTGCATGTCCCAGCTCACACAGGGTGCACAGCCCAGGTACCTGCACGGGAGCAGCAGGCAGCAGCGTTGCTGTTCTCTGGCCATGTCAGTACCAGGGGACTTTACAGATGGGTCTGAAGGGTTTGCATTTCCCAGGGGTGCACTTGAAGTTTTACCTCAGACAGCTGACAGGAGTGAGTGCTAAGAAAATCCAGACTCGGAGGCCTCAGTTAGGGGGTGTGCTTTGCTCCCTTATCGAGGCCCTCGTGAGCTGGAAACGTGCCTGTGAGTTGCCATTAACCGAAGCATGGTGAGGAGTTTCCTGCCTGTCTCCTGCCAGCAGCCCGTGCTGTGCTCCGTGTTTCCTTATCTGTTGTGTGGCCCCTAATTGACAGATCTGTGTGTTGGTGGTGTGGTCTGTGGTTTCCCTGCGGGTTACAGAGAGAAAATGTGACAGAGGAAATTGTGTGACAAATAGGGTCACATTCAGGGTCGGGTTGTCAGATTTATTGTGTCACAGAGTGTCACTTCGGTGTTTCTGGGCAATCCAGCTCTTCCTCCACAGAAATCCCCAGAGGCTTGTTAGCATCCATGTCTGGGAACAAAGCTGCTGCCTCTGGTGGGTTGGACATACTCCAGCAGAGCCAGAGTTTTATTCCTTAACCTGTTATTCAGGTCCCTCAGGGAAAAAATAGTGAGCAGAAGCTGTGTGGGGTGGGGATAAAGAGGGAGGGGCAGTGGGTGTTTCCCTTTCGGTTGGATCCAGGCTGCAGGCACAGCCGTCCCTTCCCTCATCGGCAGAGCTCGCAGCGTTTCCTCTCTGCTCTCACAATCCCGGGGGCCGAAGCTGGTGCAGAGCTTTTCGGGAGATGTGTTGGTGTGAGCGGGTCACTCAGGGAATCTCTTCTCCCCAGGTTCTCTGGGATCTGGTGCCCAGCTAGGGAGCTCTTTTGTGTAATGAGATCTGAGCTGGAAGTGTTAATTGCTAGAGCTCTTCCCCGCAGGAGCTTCCCCGGGCTCCCGGCTGCCCGGCCTGGAGCTGGTACGGTAATTCCTGCTGACCCAAATTCTTCTCTTTTGTTTTGAGCCATAAACTGCTTTGTGCAGGATTTCCCACCCTAAATCTCTGACTGGTGCTCTGCTCTGCTCACTGCAGTGGTTTTTCCAGAAAGGCTGTGTTTCCTGGGGGGCTGGTTGGGGGACCACTGAGACTTCCTGGTGTCTGGGTTGAAAGGAGCCCCTGAGGGTCCTTGTCTTTGCTGTGCCGTGTTGCCCATGTGTGAGGCAGGTCTGTGGCCATGGGCACAGGATCGCTTGGGATCACAGAGAAGTGGAATTTGGGGTCTAATGTGGGTTTCTCCATCTCTCACAGTGCAGGTGGAGCAGTGATGGGAATAGGAAGGGGATGTGGGCTGTGCTAAAGCTCCACATTTGGTCAACACAATATCAAAAGGCCTGATTTGCCCCAAAACATCACAGTGCTTATCTGGGACAAGAGCCATGCCTTCTCTGTCACCTGGGCTTAGGAATTTGTTTCTTAGGCTCATTATGAGTGCCTCATAACCTGTTACCTTGGCAGGTGCTTCTCAATAGCTCTTGTGTGCTGATAATTGTGGTTTTATACCCAGAATAGCCAGGAGCCTTTTCTGCTCCCTTGCTCCAGGCTCCAGACAGCAAATGGGCTGAAGATGCTGCAGCTTGTATTTAATGAGCTGTGTCTCTCCCTGGCATGGGACAGGCTGTTAATTAAGGATGATAAGACCAAACATTGCACAAATCCGAAAGTAACTTCCGAACTGATGGGTGGTGATTTATTACTGTGCTTTAGAGGTAGGGAGGCAAAAAATGTGAATACATTAACAATTATAAATAGCCAGAAATAAAATTATAAATAGCTGTGGTTTCTAGAGTCAGCTGGTGTTCATGGGCTGGGGGGTGACCTGTGTGGTGGCTCTGGGGCTTTGCTGCCTGGACATCTGATGATAGAAGTGACCTTAAGGTTTTAAGCTGCTGCTGATCCGTGTCTTTTTTGGATCCTGGAGTCAGGGAGGGAGCAAATTCCCTCTTTTATTTCTGCTGGGAAATGCGTGTGCGTGTGTGCTTACGTACAATGCAGTATCCTACAGCACCCAGCATAAAATGAACATAAAATATGTAAATACATAAATGAAACATATAAAGCCTGGTCTGCAGGTCCTTTCCTTCTGAAGCTTGAGGGGCTGGGCAGTGAGTGCTCTGCTGCTTTCCACCTCAGCCACCCGTGTTGTTTTCCTTGCCACTTTCCCAGACGATCCCAGCACAGGCAGTGGAATGGAAGTTCCAGAACGTGTCCTGCGATAATGCTGCAGAGCTGTTTGTGACGCAGAGAGCACAGTTATGTGTGTGGGAGGTGTTCAGATGCATTTAGAACTATTTGTGGGCTCTTTTCTTTAAGGGCAGAATGACTGGGGAGTCATTCAAGCTTCTGGCTGGAGAAGCAGATCTTGATTCAAAGCTTTCTGTGAGGAGGAGGAGGAAGAACAAGGACTGACAGCCTCCTCTGTCAGCTCTTGAGGATGAGGTGCAGGAGACAGAAGTGCTGTTAAAGCTCAGGGGATCATGTTCACCCTGTCTGGAGCAAGTGAGAGCCCAGCATGATGGTCTGGAGCAGCAAGACCTGTTCTTGATGACCACACTGATTGTAGGACCTGCTGTGGGGGGCAGGAGGTTTGCAGAGCACTTGTGAAGCGAGCCTGAGGCCTCCCAAGGTGAGCTAAAGGATGAGGGATGTTGGTGAAAGGGCTGGAATTGCTGAGTTCACTTGAGGGCTGTGGCAAGGTGGAGGAAGGTTCAGGAGGGAGCTGAGCTCTCCCAGCATGTCAGCTGGCCTGGAGGGCAGGGGATGGCCATGGGAGCTGTTTCCAAGGAGGTCACAGGTGTGCTTTGGGACTCTCACCATACTGATGGGTTTTAATTCAGTCTTTGGGTGTTTTTGTACCCAGTCATTTAAAGAAAGGACCCTTGAAAATGTCAGGTGTAGGGTTTGCCCCCTTCCCTTGCTGGATGAAACAGCCAACGGGCACAGAGTGAGCTCCTAAGAAAAACCTGAGCTTGTTACTCCTTCCAGCCACTTCTGCTGCTTATCCATGTTCTCCTGGCTCTGCCCAGGCTGTCCTGGTCTCTCCTCTGCTTCCCAGATCAGTCCAGTCTGTTCATGTTCATTGTAGGACTGGGGGAGGCCAAGATACCACCTTCCCCAGGGCAGCTGCAGGGTCAGATCCACACCCTGTGGGATCCTGCTCTGGTACAGGCCATTCTCCCAACAATTGAGAAATCACTCCAAGGAACAGGCTTTGGACAGAGCTCTGTAGTGCTGCAAATGGTCATTCTGTGACCAGGTTTGGCTTTGATTCATCCCCCAACAGAGAGATTGGTTCACCTGGGTTCACCTGGGCACAATGAAAGGAGGAGAATTGGGAATCTCTGACCTTAAGGGGGCTTGTGCCGTTTCCTGACTGGTCTCATTTTCCCCACTGATTTTGTGACTCGTGGCCTTGCTGCTGCTGCATGCGCTGCTTGCCCTGGACCCAGCTTTGCTGGGGGATGTAATCCCTGTGCTTGGACAGTCAAGGGCCAAATATTTATTGCCAATCTGTATTTTCACAGGCAGTGATGTGGGACTTGTCCTCAGCTTAGCCAGGTAACAGTGAAAGCTGCAGGCTGCCTCTTCCTCACTGGTTAATTCAGTGGGAAAGCTGCTGATTGTCATCTTCTGGATAAAAGTTTAATTCAGAAGAGCCAAAGTAGCAACTTGCCCTTTTTATGCAGTGAAGGCAATTCTGGAGGGGAATGGTGGGTGTTGGATTGTGAGAGAACTGTTCAGACAGTGTAACTCCCATGGGATTGCCTAGGTGGGACCTCTTAGGAGTGCTCCTGTTGGTGCTGGGCTTGTGATGTGTATTGAAATATCTTCACTTGTGTCTTTAGCAAAAGGAGCAGCATGTCTGCAAAGACAAATACTCCACTGCTGGAGCCCCCAGTACAACATTCCTGCCTCCAGCATTCCCGCTGTCCGGATGTACAGCACGCAAACAGCAGAGAGCAAGGAGGAAGAGCCCCTGCACACCATCATCAGCAACACAGAGAACGTGAAAGGTGGGCCTGGGCACAGATGTCTTGTGGGGATACTCTTGGGGTGCACCTGGGACAAGGTGTGGTGCAGGTGAGCCCTCCTCAGCAGTGCTGCTGCCTCTGGAGGAAGTGCAGGTATTGGTCACCACATCCTTTGAATCTGTGTTGCACCATCACCTCCCAAAAACTGGGAGTGGAGGTCAGAATGGCCTTTACTGGGAAACAAGGACATCAAGACTGCATCCATGGGCTTAGCCAGGCAGCTGATGGTTGTGTGTGTGTGGAGGCTCCACAGGCACTAGAACTGGCTGAAGGGAATTTTCTGGCCCAGAAGCAAGCTGTGCCTGCCCAGGCCATTGCTGTGGGTCATGGAGGTGTGATGAGAGTCCTGGTGTCAGCCCTTGAGTTAGAATGAATTGCTTTGCACAGCTTCAGGGAGAAGTGCTCTAAAGCAGTCTAAGCAATGAGTTATTCCAGCACAGAAATAACATCTTAACTCTGTGCCTCCATGGTTTTTCTGGGAGGTACTTTTGAGACTGCCAGGCTGTGAAGTCCCTGGTGGGGTTGATGTGCTGGCTGCCCACACTCCAGCTTCACCCCATCCCTGGGGAATGTATGTCCTCACCAGCAAGGCAGAGGTGATGTGGGACCTGTGGCTTTTCCCTGTGTTTTCCCAGAGTTCTCTAATGCCTCTTGCAGGAGAAAGGAGTTCTCTAATGCCTCTTGCTATTTTTAAAAAGGCAAGGATGGTCTTTCAGCTGAGATGATTTTTTGTTTTATTCTTTCTGAGGAGGTTTCTCTTCCTGGGCACAGCTCCCTGCCTGCAGGGGTGGCTGTACGGACGTGCTCATCCAGCCTGGCCTTGGACACTTCCAGGGAACCAGGGGCAGCCACAGCTTCTCTGGGCACCCTGTGCCAGGGCCTCACCATCCTCACAGGGAAGAATTCCTTCCCAATATTCCATCTATCCCTACCCTCTGGCAGTGGGAAGCCATTCCCCCTTGTCCTGTCACTTCAGGCCCTTGTCCAAAGTCCCTGTCCAGCTCTCCTGGAGCCCCTTTAGGCCCTGGACAGGGATCTAAGTGCTCCCTGAGCTTTCTCTTCTCCAAACTGAACAACCCCAACCCTAACCTTTATTCCAGGTGCAGCCTCTAAACATGAGTTCCAGGCTGAAACAAAGAAACTGCTGGACATTGTTGCCTGTTCCCTGTACTCAGAGAAGGAGGTAAGACACCCACAACTCACTGGGAGACTTTCTGTTGGCAAATCCCCATCTCTGTCAAAGGATACATCCAAAATGGTTGAACTGGGAGAATAACTGTCCAGCTCCCAGCAAGTCCTGAACTTTCATGTCAGGCTTTCTTGAATGATGTTTTCGTAAGACACCTTGAAAATGTGTTTTTGAAACAATTTGTAGGTATATCCAAGTGACTCTGTGAACCTTGAGCCTCTGCAGTTTCACATTGAGTTTGGGCAAACCGTTCTCATGGCAGATAATGGGGAAACACAGTTTGGGGAGCTGGGAATGAGTTTGTGGGAGCCAGTGAGCTGCCAGGTCTCTGGGAATGCTGTGCAGGGGGCGAGGCCAGGCTGCAGTGTGAGGCTGTGTCCCGTCCCCAGGTGTTTATCCGGGAGCTGATCTCCAATGGCAGCGATGCGCTGGAGAAGCTGCGGCACCGGCTGATGACTGAAGGGAAGGCCTTGCCAGAGCTGGAGATCCATCTGCAGACAGACAGCGGGAAGGGAACCATCACTATCCAGGTAACTCCCTTTGCTAACAGGGCAGTGTTACTCCCTGCTGCTCTCATCACTGGCCTTTGTCCTGTGAAGAGTCAGTGGAAGCTGAGCAGCAGCACAGTCCCCAAGCCTGCCCAAAGAATGTTCTGTCCTCAGCTGGGCTCTGGTTCATGAGGTTGTAACCTCAGGATTTGATGAGAAACCAGCAAGGTATCTGCTTCCCACTTGTAGCCATAGGAAAATTTGCTGCTCCTTCTTTCCCTGTTGGGAACTACCAGCAGCTTTTCTCCCAGTACCCTGCCTAGTGCACTTCCCAGGTTGTGTGTGTTTCTCACTAGTGGGTAAGTTGTGAATTTGGTTTCCTCCTGACCTTTGGGGAGGTTTTCATGCACCTCCTTAAGTCTGAGAGGTTACCTGGTTGCTTGCAGACCTTCTCTCCCGTGGGTGAGAGGCGAGATGCCAGGGTGGTGAGAAGAACTTCCCGTTGCTGCCTGTCTCTATCTCCTCCAGCTGATGCTGAGGTTCTGCCCTCGGGCACAGGTGGGACTGTAGATTTGGGCAGTAGCACAGCACTTCCCTGTGCCCACGTTTTGGTTGTCCCTACTGGTGACAAAATGCTGACTGAGAGGGAGACAGTCTGTAAGAACAGTCACCTGTGGGCCTCAGCATGGGGAGGGAGTAGAGCTGGGCCTTCTCTCTGTCCTTTGATCTTGCTCATGGCTCTTGTCCAGGGTGGGAGGCTGAGCCTCAGTTTTGGTGTTTTCTTGGCAAAGTTCCTAACGTTAAGAAGGCAAACTGGTAATTTTCCTTGTGGAGTTGTGTCAGCCATGAGTGTAGCTGTGGATATTCTCAGGAAAGCAGAGGAGAAGGAGGAGGAGGAAGCAGGCAGCACTGAGTGACCATGGCAGGTCCAGGGGAGACGTGGCACAGGCAGAGCACACAGGCTGATATTTTTGATGTGGGACAAAAGCACGGGGGGCTGTTGGAGGCTGCATAGTTATTTTATATTTCTGTTCCTCTGCAGAACAAGTGCTGCAGTTGCCATGGGGAAGTTAGTGCTTGTCAGTGGGCAACACAATCACCAAGCAGAGATTCTCAAACCATGGTGCAGGGGCTTTGCGATTCCTGTCACACTGTTGCCGTTTCCTGACTCCTGTGTAACATGGATTGTTTAAAGAGCCCTCGCTTAGCCCCAGGCAGGGGGTCATTCCTGCCTTTCTCTCATCTTTCGCTGTTGAGATTGTAGTGGACATGAAGCATCTGACTCCATCAAGACATTGTTACCACTCGTGCCCTGTCCCTGTGGAAGCTGTCCCCTCCTTTGGCAGTTTGGTTGGAGAGCTGCTTGCCCGCCTTGCAGGGTGCCTCTGATGCCATTCCAGTTAGATGGGTTAGGGATTGGGCTTTTTATAACCCCCCGCCTGGCTGCCAGTGCCTCTCTAATGCCATTAAATGAGTCTTAACTAGGAAGCTTTTAACTGCAGCAGTCCTGGGCTGTGGGGAGCAGCGAGAACAACGCTGCTCCAATCCCTTTAATAGCTTTACCTTCTCCAGAGTGCCGAAAGCTCCTTACCTCCAGTCAGGGGGTTATTTATAACTTCTTGAAGAAGCAAACCACATATAATGATTACTGTGAACAAGCGTAATTCAGAACATTTCTCTGCCTTTCAGGAATGCAAAGGTGAAAGAAAGCTTGCTGCAGTGATTGTGGTAGAGATGGATCTGTCCCTTAGCCACTGTTTTGTTTTCTGTACCCACTAGGACCTACCAAAAAAGAGGCAGCAGGTCCCTCATACATGACCTGTAGCAATGGTCACGCCTTTTTTTTCCTAGAAAGGTCCCATTGTCTCACTCTGACCCCTGAATCCTTCTCCTCAGATGTTGCTGCTCTGTGCCCCTGGACCTGCTGAATCTCTCCCCTCCTCTTCCAAGCCCTGTAGCATCTCTTTGTGTCTCACTGAGCTGAGGAAAGGCAGGTCTCTAATGTGTGATGGCCATTACAGGCACGTTCCTGGGGGATTATGTAGATCTAGTATAGGATATACTCCTCTCTGTTCAGTGACTGCAGTTCTACTTATTCTCTGCCAGGACTGAATTCCAGTCATAAGCACAGCAAGACTCAGAATTCTGATAGGATGTCCTCATTCAGGAATATTCCACCTAAGCATTGCAGTGTAGTATCTGCTAAGAGGGACATGTTGACTGAATTCCACCACCTTGCTTCCTTCACCAAAGTCTTGTTGTTTTAGCAAATTCCACCATTTCCTCCATCCCTTTGAAAACTGCCTTGTGTTTCTAGGACAGCTCCATCTGTAGCAGCCACAGCCTGCAAGGTCAGAGCTCTTAAGAAAATCCATTTGAAAATGTGAGGGGTGTGTTTCCAATGAGAACAGCTCTGCAGAGCTCTGCAGTTCTGCGTGCTGAAGCTTTACCGACGTGGTTTTGGACCCTTTGAGGTGGGAACAGAGAGCCTCTTACAGACCCCAAGGCCCTGTGAGCACAGAGCTCACCTTCAGCAGCTGCACGAGGTGACAGGCAGGTGACAGGCACTTGGCTGTGCTGTGGTGGTGTTGGAGCTGAGCAGTTCTGCCATGCTGCTGTGCCTGGTGGTGATGTGTGAGCTCGGGGCTGCAACCCTGCTCCTTGCTGGTGCTTAATTTAGGGCTAGGACAGTTTAGAGGAAATGGTTTGAAATGTTTACAGAGCTGATGGCTGCTGCTGCTGCTGGGGGAGGGAGTGTGCTTTGCTGTTCTAGCATGGGAAAGCAGCGTAGTCGCTGCCAGAGCTTGGGCTGCTCAGTTCCCATTGTTGGGCTTTCATCTCTCTGTTGCCATCATCCAAAATCAGTGTCTGTGAAGCCACAAAATCACCAGTTTGCTGTGTTTGGGAGGAGTTAAAATGACTGCAAACACCACTCCTCCCTGCAACAGCTCCCCGTATCGCTGAGCAGATCTCTCCTGCCTCACCAGTTACAAACAGCCTGTAACAAGGACTGGGCTGTCCTGGGGCTCCAAGTGAGGACTGGGCTGTTTGGGCTGTAGCAGTTCAGTGCAGATGCACCCTTGTGTCCCACAAAGCTTGGGGGGTCCCCTGTGTGACCAGGCTGCAGCAGAGAGGGTGACCTGCACTGCAGCATCTGTGTGTCACTTGGCCTTGAGGAGGCAGGAGATGGACAGGTGGAGATAGAGGGGTAAATCTGGCTGTACTTTAGCAAGTCTTAGGTGGAATTAAACCTACAGAAATGTGCCACAGATTGCAGGGATGGGCTACAGCTTCCAGTGGTTGCATCATCTTTAACAAATAAGCCCAAGACCCAGAAATATAAACACATCTCAAATAACCTGTGGCCCAAGGAAGGAAGTGCACAGTCTTTTAGTTCTCTTCGTGGCAGAATAAGAGCATATCCTGTATAAAAATGGGAAATTCAAAGTGGATGAAAGGCAGTACTTTTCTGGACAGCGGGTATTTAGACCTGGATGGGTGGAGGCCGAGCCTGCGGTTTTGCAAAGGAAAGCTCAGGCTCTCTGCTTTGGACAGCTTCCATGTACTAGGCCAAGATTACCTCGTGTTCACAGGCATCAGTTTTATTCTGGCTTTTCAGCTGCTGGTTGCTGCTGCTGCAGATTCTTTAATGATTCTAAACCAGAACGTTGCTCTAGTGCAGCTGCTGTCCTGGTCTTGTGAATTTTAAGTCTTTAATCAAGGTATTTAACTAACAGTGGGCACATTAGCTAATCAGACATTTTGGGATTTTATTACCTTATCAATTGGTGAAAGCAGCATGTCTTTATGTTTATAATAACACTTTAGTCAGTGTTCTTCTGATGCCCCGTTGAGGTTTTACACTGTAATAAATGTTTCAAGTGTTTGTTTTGCAACAAAGCAAAGCAAAAGACACAATATCTCAGCCAGGTACCTCTAAGTGGGAGCATTCCTTCCGACGCAGTCATGGCAGAGGCAGCAGTTAATGGCTGGTTAGTGGCTTGTTAGGTATAAGGAAGCACTGCAATACTTTAAATTGGACTCAGGTAATGAGCAAAGCTAAAGTAAGCTTTACACAGCAGGTCTCTGCAAACATCCAGCACCCTCCCCACAGGGTTAGAACAAAGGGCACAGAAGGCACAAAGGTGCAGGTCAGCAGCAGCTTTGGTACCTGGGAGGTCTCCACACATAAAAAGGTGCTAAAAACAAAGTTCAGCTGATGTCTCTTTGGGGTAAATGTTACTGAGTTTAGTTCAACACTTGTGGTCACTAGCCCTTCATGGTCTGAAGGTCTGTGGCCTCTGTGTTGTCTTGTATAGGGGATGGTTTGGGGGAGGATTTTTACTCTGCACCCTAAGAAGTACCAGAAGAGAAATTCACCCAGGTGAGGAGATGGTGGTTCTGCTGAGTAACAGCAGGTCTTCTGTAATTAACCTTCAGCTAATGAAGGGTCAGTGCACTGAACTCTGTGTCGTTGTCTCTCCAAGGTGTGCAGAAACATTTGGCACGTGGAACTCTGAGCATATCCCTCACGTTTTGTAATTTGAGAAGCTCCACGTACAATTTGCTTTGTGCTGTTACAGATAGCTCTGCTGTGGCTGTGGTCAGCCTGATAAAGCTTTTCTTGCAGGCTGAAGAGAGGGCTAAGAAGGGGAAGAAAAGTAGTAACATTGATGGTGCAGCAAGGGCTGGATGGTGGTGGGTAGAAGGTGTTTGCAGGGGTTGTGTGATGCCATGGTGGTTCCTGGTGAAGACGCCCAGCAGCCGAGCAGCAGCTGGTGCAGCACGGAGCAGTGTGAGAAGGGCAATAGAAGTTCCACCAGCTCCTTCCTTGGATTTCATGGAGCTGGAGCTGCCAGCACTTGTGTGGGCCCAGCCTGAGGTGGGCTGCTCATGGGCAGGTTCAGCTGCTTGCCATGACTGCAGAGTTCCTGCTCTGCAGAGCTCAGCTCTCATCTCTCCTCCGCTGCCGCTTTATTCCTGTTCCCCCGAGCAGCTCCATGTGGTGAAGGGAGCCAAGGGGCAGCTGCATGAAATGTGGACATGACAAGGGTGGGTTGAATCGTGATGGAGTCTTCATCCCAATCCACCCAGGTGTTTTCCTGCAGTAGGGAATGTCTGCTTTGCCAGGATCTTCGCTGTCCGCTCTCCCTGTCAGCATCCTGGCTGTTCTGAGCCCTGCTTTCTTTGTTCATGAGATTCACCCTCATCAAAGTAGTCTCCAGGAACTGTCATTAAGCATTTTGCAGTAAGTTTGGCAGGGCATTAGGAATTCAATAGGCAAATAAATTTATGGGGTAAGGATGTATTTTTTTCAACACACTGGAATTTGGGAATGACATGCTGTGCTATAAATAGAAGTGGATCAGAGTTCTGTTCAGGGTCTGGCATGAAGGAAAACTGAACCAGATGCTGAAAACTGTTCTTTCTGGCTTTTCCTTCCCTGGGGGAAGGGACCATGTCAGATTCCTGAGATTTTGCCATACGCTGTTTGTTTTTCTTGGCTTTTGATCTCTCGCTGTTGAGATCTTACTGGGCATCATCCCTCTTCTCAGCCAAGTGGGCTGACTGGCCTTACTGTATTTAACCAAGGGAAAGGTATTGCTGTGCCGTGACTGGTGGGGGTGCAGGAAAATGTCTTACCCACATGGCACCTCACAAGCTGAACAGTTCAATCCTTCAGCGGAGTTAAACACTACATTAAGAAATACATACTGACATTAACTTACTTTGGTAGAAATAAGCCCAGTAAATGCTCCATGGGTGGCAAGAGGTCACTCTGGCACCTCACCTCTGAACCACCTAGCAGATGTCAGCGCTGCTGCAGCTGGTTTTGCTGACCCTGCACACCAAATCCCACCCCTGCTAAGGCACTGGGAATGTGTGAGCCCACTCTGGATGTGCCAGCTGCTGTCAGCTGCGATAACTGTGCTCACAGGTACTCAGGTAGAGCTGAATCCCTCACAGGCATGAGAATCACATCTCACTTGGCTAATTTTCACCTCAGAGAGTGGCTCAGAGAACCTGTAACAGTGGCTTCTTGGAATGCTTGTGTCAGGTAGAGAAGCTGCAGGGGTTTGGGAGGGGGAATGACACTTTCTTCTTAGAAGTGGCATCCTGGAGGGCAGTAGCCTGCCCTTTGCTCCTGCAGAAAATGTATGTGGAGCAAGTCTGAAAACACATTGGACACCAGAATGGGAAAGATTTTTGCTGGGGTCCTGTGTGAGAGGGTGGCCATTTCTAGCTGGGGTTTGCTGTTACCCTTGTTGCCTTGGGGTGTCATGCAAATAGAAGTTGCAGTCAGGTTTGAGACTTACTGCAGCCTTTTCTGGGTGGTGCTGCTGCAGGCTCTGCTGCCTGAGATGTGTGAGCAGCAGGGAGATGTTTATCTGCATGCAGCAGTGCAGTTCTGGAATAACCTGGGGATGACAAGGAGCTGTGTGCCTCTGAAGCTTGGACGGAGCACCACGAAGTGTAGCTGGTGCATTGTATTTTAGCTGGGATTAGTCTGTTCCCATGGGAATGCAATACCCAGCTCTCCTGGACGTTGACGGCTTCATACTCACATCATGGAACACAGGGTGAGGGGGAGAGGAAGGGGGAGAAGGCAGAGCAGATGGAGATCAGTTCATGTGGTGCCTGCAGACACGGGTCTGCATTACCTGAGAGTTAAGGGATCACTGCTCTGCCGCTGACTCCCAGTGTTAGTGCATCGGTTCCACATCTGCAGATTGCAGACAAGCTGCTTCTCACTGCTCCTCAACTCCCCCTCAGACCAGTTCAGGAACGGAGGGTGTCTCTGTGCATGACATCTGGCACTGTGGGCCCGTGGCTGGGTTGACATCTCTTTCCTGCACTGCCATCCTGTGCTTTTTAGAGGGATGTAGAATCCCTCCTGTCCTGGCATGGTTTTGTCTTTCCTTGAGAAATGGCCAGAGTCTCTGAGCTTTCTGCTGGTTTGGAGGCAGCAGTGGCTGCCCCTGGAGCTCTGTGCCCTTTGAATCTGTGTTCCTGGCCGTGGGCAGATGGGAGTCACAGCTGGAAGTCTGCTGTTGGATTTACTACTCAGAGGGGAAGGAGAGAGAAGGAGTTGGAGGCAGAAGTTGCTCGGGTGCTCTTTGCTGGAGCAATGATTCCCTACTGATATTTCAGCTGCAATTGCTGTTTCTTTTCAGGACACAGGTATTGGGATGACCCAGGAGGAGCTGGTTTCTAACCTTGGTACCATTGCTCGATCAGGCTCAAAGGTAACTTGGGATGAAGACCCTTCTCCCTCCCTTAGAAAACTCTTCTCCAATTACAACCACTTTTGTTTTCCCAGTAATTTTTCATTCTGTTTTGTCCCTTGGCCCCCAGCCTAGCTGTGAAATTACACTCCTCTTGGAAGGTGAAACCTGCCCTCTGGCTCTCAATGGTCTCTGCTGTGCTGTGGGAGGCCCAGGGAGCCCAGGCAGTGCTGATGGGCCCTGTGTGTAGCACTACTGCACCCACTGCCCTCACTCCAAACGCCTTCCTGCCCAGCCATCCTTACAGAGGGGCACCCACCCACTTGGCATTTACCCCATGTCCAGGGGAGCAGCAGCTCTGTCCCCACAGCAAGGTGTTGTACATGTGTACCTGATTTTTTTCATCTCTGGAGGCACCATTTTAAGGTTTCCTGCTCCTGGTTGACTGAGCCCTCACTTGTTTTACTGCTCTAAGCAGTGCTCCCCTTTTCTAGAGGTGCAGTCCCTGTGGAGAAACCCTTTTCCTTGGGAACCTTCCTCAGCACTGATGCAGGAGCATGGGGTGAGGGTGCTGGACTGCCAGGCTGCAGTGCCTGAGGAGCCCAGCTGGGGCTTGATCACAACCTCCAGCAATACCTGAAGTCACTGTGTGCTGGTTTGTGTCTCCTTTGTTCCTCCAGGCTTTTCTAGAAGCTCTGCAGAACCAAGCTGAAGCCAGCAGTAAAATCATCGGCCAGTTTGGAGTGGGTTTCTATTCAGCCTTCATGGTGGCTGATAAAGTGGAGGTGTTCTCACAGTCAGCAGAGCCGGGCAGCCCGGGCTACCACTGGTCATCTGATGGGTGAGGCTGCAGAGTGGGGTGGCAGCTTGGGGGGCTATGTCCAGACCAGGTGTGGCCTGAAAGCTGTGCAAAGACAGTGCTTGTGTGTTCTTTCAGGACCTGTCTGTCTGCTTTAGGTTCTGCTCAAGTTATACACAGTAACAAAGCATGGCCAAATGTGCCAGTGTGGAAACTCCAAGGACAGAGTTGCTTTGCCAGAGCAGGCATGCTGTGGGCAGAGTACCTGCCTCTCCTGTTCCATCCCTGCTGGCAGGCAGTCAGCTTAGGGGGCCCCACACCACAGGGACAAATTGAACCTCTTTGGTTTAATCATCCTCTGAGGTTTGGCTCGAGGCACCCACAGAGAGGAGAGCTTGTGCAGTGCTGGGGTCTGCAGGCACTTCTCTGTGGGTCACAGCTGTGTGTTCATCCTTTGTTTTTTGCTTGAAGTTGCAAACATCTGTGATGGCAAAGCTGTGCGCTGCTGGACATGTTGAAATGGGAGCTTCTGAGGGTGACAAGCTCAGCATCGCCTTAAAATTTCCTCAGAACAAAGAATTTACTACATTATTTAAATTCTTGAGAAAACTGAGACACCAGACTGTTTCGGGTTTTCAGTAGCTAGTGTCTTTGCAGAGCAGTGTGTCCTGGGTCTGGAGTCTCTGTGGGGAAAACAGCCACATGTTTTTTGGGGTTTCTCAGAGGCACAAGGAGCATTCAGGCATTCAAGACTTTTTTGCCTTTTCCTCTTGGCCTTGAAGTGTAGTTTAACAAACCATTTCTCTGTCCTGTCATGGGTGTACCTGAGGCACAAACTGACACAGAGTTTATTTCTAATCCTAGTTCAGGGATGTTTGAGATTGCAGAAGCATCTGGGGTCAGAGCTGGGACTAAGATTATTATACACCTCAAAGAAGACTGCAAAGAGTTTGCAAATGAAGACCGAGTCAAGGGTGAGTAGAGGAGAGGAATGCTGTTACCCCTGGGGCTCTGTGAAGTCTGGTGGTGCCCATGGGTGGGAGGTGAATTTACAGGTTTTTTCCTCTCCTGCAACTCCTTTCACCTGCTGTTACTGAGGGGATTGTTGCTGTGTTGTTTCCACAAAGATGACCCTTCTGTGTCTTCTTTCCATTCCAGAGGTGGTGACAAAATACAGCAACTTCATCAGCTTCCCCCTGTACCTCAATGGGAGAAGAATTAACACGTTACAGGTGAGGTGGAGGTCACTCATGGAGATGAACCATTGTAATCCTCCACTGGAGACACGAAGCAGCATGAAGCTGCTGCTGTCACAGGAAATCAGAGGATTGTCCAGGATATCACAGACCTTGTAGTGATCAGTTAATTAGAACAAAATGAGACAATCCAGCAGAAGTCATACGTGCAACAGCTTGTTTGCATTTATTGTGGAAAATTCTTGGGAGATCAGCAAGATCTGTATCTTCCCTTATCCTGAATTATTATTTCAGTGCTTTATAATGCTTATTCTGTTCAAGCCATGTGACATGTTAGTGCTGTAGGGATTGCTCATATTGCTGGTGTGCTGACACCTCTCACTGCTGTTCTTTCTGTCCTTCACATGGAATAGCCAGTGCCAGGGAGTGGTTGGGGTTTTTTAGCAGCTCAGCTCACAGCCTGATTTATTCCCAGCTCCTAGCTGAGCACTGCTTGATGCTGGCATTTTCTGACCACTGACATTATACTGCAGCCAGATCCATTTTACTCAGATGTTCTTGGCCCAATTGCAGGCATCACTTGGGAGAAATTAATTATCTTTAAAACAGAAATCTATGAATCATTTTCCTCCAGTGTCTCCTCTTCTGATTGTTTAAAGCTTTCTCACCTAAGAGAGCAGGTGGAGAGCATGTGTGTGGCTTTTTTGTTTCCTGGAATGTGGCACTGACTGCACAGACTTTCAAGACAGTACTTAAACATTTTACCATGTTAATTTATCTAAGGTTCTGTAATTGGTGTTATTAGTCACTGATTATTTATTTGGATTCCTGCATAATAGTGCTTCTGTTCCAAAGGCTTTCTAGCTGTGCCCCTTAAATTACAAAACCAGAAATCGCTTTAGACAGCTGTTTGCTCTCTCTACCTGACAATCAATAGAAGAGGCTCCCTGGAGAAGAGCAGTAGTAGAGCAAGGGGTGAAATGCCCTTAATAGAGTCATGGACTTTAATCTTCTTATCAGAAAGTCTCTTTTCCCTTGGGTTACAGCAACAGCTTTATTATCATTATGCTCCCATTTCATGCCTTTTCTTTATCCAGGATCTTGGCTTTGTGTTTTTCCACACATCAGCATCAGTTCACTGCAAACAGAGCCACAGTTGGTTCCCTGGTGGGGTTTCTCCTGGATGAGCTCCTGAATGCTCACAGCATGGAGCTGGGGCTTTTCTGATCTAACTGGGATAACTGTTAGCTACAAATGAGCCCCTGAGAATGCAGCACTTTCCCTAACACAGCTACTGTAAAACACCTTTGCTCCCAGTGAGTCCATAATCCTACCTGAGATCCTGCAAGCCCTCCAGGACACTTGTGTGTGCTAGAGATGATGGGAAGCCACCTGTGGCTCTGAGGCAGAGGAATCCTTAAGGATTTCAGGGCTCCCAGGGACCTGAAGCCCTTGGGCTCTGAGGGTGGGCTGATGTTTGTGTTGTCCCCAGAAATCACTCCTGTCACTCATTAGGGCTTGAGTGGCAAAGGAGGCAGTGACTGAAATGAGCTTCACCCAGCTGGGAACACGCAACTCTGAGTCCCACACCTTTGCTAGATGCAAGTCTTTTGCTGAGGTACTGAAAACTGAAACATGCTGTGAGCATGGGCTGAGTGCTCCAGAAAGCACTGGGGGGTTAGAGCAGCAGCAGGTGGAAGCTAGAGCTCATGGCTTCAGTGCATGTGTTGATGTGGGAAACAGTGCTGGAGCACTGACCCTGCAGTGGTTCACAAAGCATCTCCCAAGCTGCTCCAGAACAAATCAGCAGAAAACAGGCAGTGCAGGAGCTGCTTCACAAGCTCTTAGCTGAGACAGTGACCTCCATCAGAGAGGCAGGTTGGTTGCAAAAGGCTCGCTTAAACTTTTGCTTTTCCTTTGCTTGCTGGTCAGGCCTTGAGAACTTGACCAGTACTGCCAGTCAGTTGAGCTGTGGGATCTGCCCAGGATGCCCTTGGCCATTGGCAAGTGTGAGGCAATGGAGGTTAGCCAAATCCCTTTTGCTTTGGGCTAAACAAAGCTGCCCTATGTATGTTGCAGGGCAAGAGTTACCTCTGAGGGGTGGTCCAAAGCCAGATGAGGGGCAGTAGTTTGTTAGTCTGTGATAATGCGCCTGAGCCACATCTCACTTGGTTGTGCAGAGGAGTCTGTTTGAAAGGTTCTATTTCCCTGCTCCAGTATCCTGGAGGCCACAGAGCTGATGGGAACTCCTCTCCCTGCTCCTGCACAGGCTCTGTGGATGCTGGACCCCAAGGACATCGGTGAGTGGCAGCACGAGGAGTTTTACCGCTTCATAGCGCAGGCTTACGACAAGCCACGCTACGTCCTGCACTACAAGACCGACGCTCCCCTCAACATCCGCAGCATCTTCTACGTGCCCGAGCAAGTACGTGTCCTGTCCTGGGAATGTGGGACATCTGCCCAGCTGCTCTGAAAGGGGAGAACGGGAGAGCTCCTTGGGGAAAGGAGGCAGATCTGGCTGCAGGGAGGAATATCCAGTGTGGCATCTCTGCAGTGGGCTGGGTGCCATAGGGTGGTTGGGATACTGAGCCACGACAGGAGCAGGGGGATGGCTCAGGTAGGTCCCTAGGGAAGAGAGCCGAGATTTCAGCTCCCGTTGGGTTCAGCATTGTAGGGAAGACCACAGTGTGATGTGGGCACCCTGGACAGTGCTGGTGTTACCTCCTGTCTCTTTTCCTGCAGAAGCCATCCATGTTTGACATCAGCAGGGAAATGGGCTCCAGCGTTGCCCTCTACAGCCGCAAAATCCTCATCCAAACCAAAGCTGCAGACATCCTGCCTAAGTGGCTGCGCTTCCTTAGAGGTGTGTGTGGGACCAGGAATAGCAGGTTGTGGATGATGGCTTTCACAGGAATGAGGCAAGGGCTGTCCTCCTGAACCTGGCACTCGTGTTTGCGTCACTGTTCAAGGGTTGCTCTGTGTTCCAGGTGTTGTGGACAGTGAGGATATACCCCTGAATCTCAGCAGGGAGCTGCTGCAGGAGAGTGCCCTGATCAGGTAAGCAAGACTACCTCTGAACTGAGATACAAAGACCAGATATCTTCCCATGAGGGAAAGGGGACAATGGACTCACTACAACCCTGCACAGAAAGATGTTCACCTAAAATGTCTTGCTCTAGCAGCTGTCTTTAAAAAGGCTTGTTCCTGCTGCAGGAAGCTCCGCGATGTTTTGCAGAAGAGGTTGATCAAGTTCTTCATTGACCAGAGCAAGAAGGACCCTGAGAAATATGCCAAATTCTTTGAGGAGTACGGAGTATTCATGAGAGAGGGGATTGTCACGATAGCAGAGCAGGATGTCAAGGTGCCAGGAGTCTTGAAGCACTGCAGCTGATGGGAAAGATTACCATGAGCTGGGATGAGGGAGACTGCTACTTCCCCATGGAACTCGCACGCCCATAACTTGTGTTCTTGGGTCTGCCAAGACCTATGGATTCTCTGGTGCCCAAACTCTCACTCGTTCTGACTGGTGCTGCCTCCCATTTATTTTGAGACCCTGCAGAGTCTCTGTACCCACACTGTGGTCAGCGCTCCCTGGTGCAATGTCAACTACAACAGGCAATAAAGTAGGGTCTTCCCCCCTCCTGTTGTCTTCTGCGTGAATCCCCATTTCCAGAAGAGCTTGACCTACATCCTGTCTAGGTCACTCTTTTGCCTCCTTAATATCTGGAGCAGGAAAGGAGGGATTCGGAATCCCCTGAGCCTTTTTTAGGGCTGCCAAGAGGCCTGCATGCCATCCTTGGGGGCTGGGAGTGGTCGGGTGGAGCGCAGTGACCCTGCCCTGAGCTCACAGGAGCACGTTTCTTGCAGGAGGACATAGCAAAGCTGCTGCGTTACGAGTCATCGGCCCTGCCCGCGGGGCAGCTGACCAGCCTGACCGACTACGCCTCGCGCATGAAGGCCGGCAGCAGGAACATCTACTACCTGTGTGCCCCCAACCGGCACCTGGCCGAGCACTCCCCCTACTTCGAGGCCATGAAGAAGAAGGACATGGAGGTGGGTGAGCAGTGGTGCCACAGCCAGGGGAACACCCTGAGCTGCTGCAGCAGTGGTCGGGGCTGGCTCTTGGGGCTGGCTCTCAGAGCTGAGCAGGGCAGTGAGTCCTGTGATAGAGCCCTGCCAGCTCAGTGCCTTTGCCTGGCCCCCTCTGCCTCTGCTCAGACTGTGGCATGAGGCCAAGAGGGACCTGTCACAAACTCTTAACCACAATGTAAAAAAACCCCATTCAGCTGTTAGAGAGTATCCAAAGGAGGGCCATGAGAATGGTTGAAGGGCCTGCAGGGGAAGCCATGAGAGGAGTGGCTGAGGGCACTTGGTCTGTTCACCTGGAGAAAAGGAGATTGAGGGGAGACCTCATTGTGGTCTTCAACATCCTCACAAGGGGCAGTGGAGGGACAGGTACCGATCTCTCCACTCTCCTGACCAGTGGCAGGACCCAAGGGAATGGCTGGAGCTGAGTCAGGGGAGGTTTAGGTTGGATATCAGGAGAAAGTTTTCACCCAGAGATGTTAGGCACTGGGACAGGCTCCCCAGGGAAGTGGTCACAGCACCAAGCCTGTCTGAGTTCGAGAAGCATTTGGACAATGCCCTCAGGCACAGGGTGGGATTGTTGGGCTGTGCTGTGCAGGGACAGGAGTTGGGACACCATGATCCTGATGGGTCCCCTACAACTCAGCATATTCTATGATACAGTACTTGTGCAGACATCTGGTTCTGACATCTGACATTCCTACCTTTGCTGGACCCCAGAGCAGGAGCCTGGGCGCTGCTGTGCATGGCTGTAATGGTGTTACAGGTGCCCTCCGTGGGTAGGTGGCCCTCTCAGGACTGGAGTCAGTGCTGGTTCTCACTTTCCCTGGGCAGCAGGGCTTGTTCAGCTGCAGACCTGCCACCTGTGGTAACAAATCCCTCCAAGGGTTTGCTTTCATGTCAGGCCCTGAGTCAGTCACTGTGGGGTTGAACCTGTGAGTTTCCTGTGTGATGTTCCTGCTGTTTGGTGTGGAGCTGCCTTGGGAAGGAGGGAATGCTGTTACATCCCAAACAATGTGCTACTGTCCCTTTGTTGGCACAGGTGCTGTTCTGCTATGAGCAGTTTGATGAGTTGACACTCTTGCACCTCCGGGAGTTTGACAAGAAGAAGCTGATCTCTGTGGAGACAGACATTGTTGTTGATCACTATAAGGAAGAGAAGTTTGAGGAGAGCTGCCCAGGTACCGTGAGGCTCCCCTGGCCCCTCCTGCTGCACACTGTCCTGCTACCCTGAGCAACCAGTGAGGGGATACCTTCCTCCCTTGCTCTTGCAGCTCCCGAGCAAGAGCCTTCCACCCTTCCATTCTCATGGTCGGAAGCAACTTAAGGTTTTTGCGGATTCATTTCATCTCATACGATCAAAGTTAAATGGAATGTCACGTGTGGAGTTGCCATGATTTTATTTCAACCCCATGCATACATTTGGTGCCCAGACAGAGGCAGGCAGCCACTGGCAAGGCATGAGCCTGCCCTCTCAGGGTATGGCATGGTCTGGGATGAGGATATGTAGGTGTGTGCTGAGTGGTGCTGCATTCCTGTTCCCACAAGAGAACTGATAAATGGAAGTATGAAATGGAAGTGTGGAAACTCAGCTCACTGTCCGTTGCACACTATAGATGCATGCTCAGATGTGCCCTCTTTCCCTGTCAGCTGGAGAACGTCTGACAGAGAAGGACGCTGAGGATCTGATGGCCTGGATGAGGAATGCCTTAGGCTCTCGAGTCACTGGAGTGAAGGTGGGTATTCTGTGTCTGGGTAACTGAGTACAGGAGATCCACGGAGGTAACGATCTAGGGAAAAAAGATGTTGGGTGGTTGGGGATCTGCTGCCACAGATTTTTCTTTGGACCCTGTGGGAAGTCATTCTTCTCTGTGCCTCCTGTGTGTAAATGGTATGGATGCTGGCATTTGTCATTGGACGGTCAGTGTGGCAGCAGAAGAACCACATCTCAATATGTATTGAGCAAAGGCCATATTCCAGTTGATGCTCAGGTTACCAGAACAGGCTGGTGACTTTTCTTGCTTGTGGACTAGAAAGGTGTATTGGCAAGGAATGCGTTGGGTCCAGCTGCAACCCACTGCCTGTGGACTGTGGGGCCAATTGGTGCCCCATCTTCCCTGCTGATTTAGGCAGCTCCTGTGGGATGGGGATGAATTACGTGGAGGCTTGGTGTAGATCTGTGCTGAGGAGACTGCCAGTGCTCAGACTTTCCCCACTCTAAGACGTGCATTGTCCATGGCAGCGCTGACTGGTGCTTGTGCCACAGGTGACCACCCGGCTGGACACCCACCCTGCCATGATCACCGTGCTCGAGATGGGCGCTGCCCGCCACTTCCTGCGCATGCAGCAGCTGGCCAAGACCCAGGAGGAGCGAGCCCAGCTCCTGCAGCCCACCCTGGAGATCAACACAGGGTAAGGGGGGACGACACCAGCACTAGGCCTGGGGCACAGCAGCCTCTCGGGGGTGGAGGCAGAGAGGAGGCAGGGTAAGGCTGCCAATTAGCAGAGTCCTCCCCATTAGGTGCTGTTGGTGCTACAGAGCCTTAATCTGTGATGCTGGGTGGCACCATCAACATGAGCCCCCCCCACACAGTGTCCAGCCCTCTGGGGACCATGGGGCTTACAGGGATAGATGGGAGAGAAGAGAGAAGTCCCCAGAACAGGAGCGAGGAAGTTGACTTTGGTGACCCACTGTGACTTAGCTGATCATTCTGGAAATAAATTTCTCATTGTGTCCAAAATCAGCAAGTCTCAGTGTTGATCTCTCTCTTACAGGCATGCTCTGATTAAGAAGCTCAGCGAGCTGAAGGACAGTCAGCCTGATCTGGCCCAAATGTTGCTTGACCAGGTGAGAGCCAGACCTTTTCCAGAAGCAGCACCATCCTTCCCAGAGCCAGCTTGCAGGTCATGCATGGCAGGGAACAGGGTGAACCATTACGGTGGGCAAGAGTCACATCCTTCTGTGGTCCGTGGGTATTTCTGGGACTCGTGGTCCATGTTTTCCTAGCAGGTGCCCTAGAAGACATTCTTGATCTCAGCATGCAGGTCCTGGAGAGGGACATTCCCTTCCTCCCTCAGGCAGGTCGCTTTGCTGCTTATTTAGTGCTTTCTTGTCTTTTTCAGATTTATGAGAATGCCATGATTGCAGCAGGACTGAATGAGGATCCCAGGCCAATGGTGAACCGGCTGAACGAACTTCTCACCAGAATCCTGGAGAAGAACTGAGCCCTAAGGACCGAAGGATGAACTCCGTGCTGATCTCTTGCCTCAGGCACAGTCACTCTCAGCAGCTGCCTGCAGGCACTGTCCAGCACAGGTTCATGGGCAGAGGGCAGGGATGATGCTGGGGACATCCAGCCCTCCCTGCACGGGGAGGAGACACCTGTAATAATCAGATCCTACATCATGAGCTTGTTCAAAGTGCAGTGTTCTTAGTGGGGACAAAATCCAGAGGTTGGTGCTTAAACAACATGCCCAAATTTCTGTCACAAGCCTGAAGAGCCTCATTTCATACTCTTTCTAAAAAGGGCCTTTCTCAAAACAGATGTTGGCACAGTTAGGTCTGTGAATACACCCCCCTGTCCACAAAATCCCTGCACACCTTTGTGCTCTGAACAAGCACTGGAAGAATTAATTAATTACTTAAGAAACCTCCAGGTCTGACCAGGCAGGAGGAGTTTGCTGGCATGGAGACAGATTGCTGCCTTTGGCAGACACAGATACTGGTGGTGGAACATGTCAGTGCAATCCCATAGCAGAAAAGATCACTGAGCTGCTGGATAAGGAAGTTCATCCTGGTCTTGTGGAAAAAGGGAAGGCAGCTTTCCAGTGTGTGGCTTTCTGGAGAGTCTGTGGGATAAACTGCATGCCTAGCCGATCTGTATTTATGATAAATAAACAGTTCTTATTTTCCAGATACCCCCCCACTTCACTGTCCTCTCTATTTTTTGGTCTTTGTGTCTTCCAGCTGGTGATGTTGGTTCATCTCTCCTCAGATGCTTTTTGGTTCTTCAGGGCATCAAGCACTAGACATGGTGGCAAGAGAGGGCTGTGAAAACAACAGAGAGTGGAGAGGGAAAGCAGGAGAATCTGTAGCTATGATCCCTGCTAGTTTTGTCTTTGAAAATGGGATGTAGCTCTTGATTTGAATCAAGGAGCAGTGGCTGTTCAGACAGAAATGCCATACTAGATTCTCTCTGTGTGTCTGCTTTACACCATACAAACTGGTTTATAAGAACCCTTTCTCCTGCTCAGTGGGGCTCTGAGCAGCCCTGATATTTGCTTATCTTATCTTTAAATTGTCAGATTAAGATGCTGGGACTGGATTTGGTTAACTCTTTCAGTGCTGTGCTGGACAGGACAGCCTCCAGCTCTTTAAGCTACAGGAAGCCTCGCTGTGCAGAGAGGAGTGAAAAAGTCGTGCTGCTTGGGGGACCATTTGAGAAGTTTTATTAACATCACGTGACATTTCATTTTTATTCAGATGCAGAAGAGGAAAAAAATGTGACAGTTTAGAGGGTGTTGAGATGATCAAGGAGCCACCTTCTCCATCCTACAGCCCTGGTGATACATGCTGTCAGGAGCATTGTGGCCAGCAGGACCAGGACAGTGACTGTCCCCTGTGCTGGGCACTGCTGAGGCATCTCCAGTCCGGGAGGCAGTCCTGGGCCCCTCACAAGAAGAAAGACATTGAGGGGCTGGAACTTGTCCAGGGAAGGGAACGGAGCTGGGAAGGGTCTGGAGCCCCAGGAGCAGCTGAGGGAGCTGGGAAAGGGGCTCAGCCTGGAGAAAAGGAGGCTCAGGGGGGACCTTGTGGCTCTGCACAACTCCCTGACAGGAGGGGGCAGCCGGTAGGAGTCGGGTTCTGCTCCCAGGGAACAGGGACAGGAGGAGAGGAAACAGCCTCAAGTTATGCCAAGACAGGTTCAGATTAGATATTGGGAAAATTTCTTCACTGAAAGGTAGGTCAGGCACTGGCACAGCTGCCCAGGGCAGTGGTGGAGTCACCATCCCTGGAGGGATTCAAAAGACATAGGGATGTGGCACTTGGCACATTACATTAATGGTTGGACTTCAGGATTTTTTCCACCCCAAATGATTCTGTGATTTTAACACAGACTGAAGAAATTAAAACCTTTGGTGATTTGTGCTGCGAGCAGCACAGCAGGTGAGTGTGGTATCCTGCAAGCTGCACACCTGATAAAGTGCCTAAAAATAGCATCTGTTGATACAATGCCTGAGCTAAGGCTGGATGCTGGTTTGTAACCTCTGCTGCAGTGAGCAGCAGAGCGTGCTAGGAGTGAGCTGGCCATGAACTGCCTGACACACCTTTAACCTCTCCATCCTGAGAATCCTCCAGGAATCCCAGCAGCCCTTCAGGTGCTCAATTTTATGCTGTGAGGGATTTGTGAGTTAAAGGCAAATAAGATGTCTGTTACTGGAGTGCACACCTACCCTGAGTCCCTGTGCCCATCAAACATGGTGAGACCTGGTGATGGTCCTGGGATGCAGGAAGGAGCAGCAGCAGCAGGATCAGGAGGGTGCTTTGGCCCAACTCTCACACATTTTATCACTCTGCTTTGTCTAAGCCACTGGACCCTCACCTCTGGGACTCACCTTTCCCTTTTATTTTGCCAACACCTGCAGGGAATGCTGGTGTGTGAGGATGCTGTGCCTGGCTAACAGAACGGATTCTAGTGGGAAAAGGTGAATGTATGGCATCATGTTGATGAACACAAACTCAAGTGCTGACAGGAACACAGGCAAGTTGCTCTAAAGCTAGTCTCTGGATAATGATTCTGTGTCTGAAAAGGCAACAGTGGCTCTTTGGTAAATAGTTTCCTGGCTGTAAGCAATGCTGCTTTGTGCAGAAAATTGATCTACTGGATTTGATTTTTTTCTGGGATCTTATTTACGGCTGCCTGACTTTATCTTGTGTTAGGTTCCTGGGGTTTTGTGGGGGGGTTTGTTCATTTTTCTCTACAAGTTAAACTTTGTGTGCTGAAAAACCATTGGTGATCAACAGCGTGGCCTCCTCTCCTGCCCTGCCCAGGCTCATCAGCTGTGAAGCCAAACCTATATCCTCCAGGGCAGAAGACAGAAAATATTTATGGGGAGTGAAATCCAGTTTGAAAGGACATTCCGGAGACCTCGTGCTTTTAAACTTGGACAGAATCCCTCTCACGTCTGGCATGGGACACTGAAACTGGACTGGCCATAAAGTGGTTCATGGGGCCAGACTGAGAACAGTTTTCTCTTGTCCAGACTTCCTGCTGAGACCATCGAGAGTGTCTTGGGTAGGCTCCAGGTCTGTGATTTATGGACAAACCGCAAGCCAGGAATCTGCAATCTAAGCTCCTTGAGCAGCAACTGTTTAAAACATTATGGGGAAAAATGGCCACTGTTTCCAAGAGAAGAAAACTTGGGAGCCATTAATAATGTTTAGCACTTCTGCAGTTATTAATTAATCCTCCTGCTCTTGTTGTGAAGTGAGTCAGAATTATTCTTACTGTACAAATAAGGTCTGCATGGAGCTTAAATGGATTCCCTTAAGAGACACAGTGAATCTGCATTAGGGACACAGCACAGGACTGCAGAATCCCAGCACAAAGTGAAACAGACCCCTCCAAGACCCAGAGGCATGAAGACAAGTACCTGCTGGATTTGGATGAGGCAGTAAACACAAACTTACAGCATCTTCGAGAGGCTCTGCCCAACACCCTGCTCAGTTGAAAGTTCTTCACAGGGCAGTTCTGGGTCTGCCCAACCCTTACCCATTGAGATCATGTGGTTTCCCAGTAACTGCTGGGTTCAAAAATTCCTGGGATTTCAGTGAATCCCTGGAAGCTTGGCTGTTTATTGGAATTATCCTGCATTAAGTCCTTTCCAGCTGGTTGTCTCCCCTGTTGTTTGGAAAGAAAATTATGCTAAAATCTGTCTTGCTCTCCACCCAGAACTGCTCACCTCCTGATGCTTCCATGAGTTAAACATAGGTTTTCCTCTTCTTTCATCAGCAGGAAGGTTTTCTTCCAGAAAACAAAAAAAAAAGGTTATTTGTTCTCCCTCTGTTCTCAGAATCATCTTTTGTTTCTCCTGTTACCTCGCTCTTTACACGTCACCCACATCTTCCCTGGGGCACTTCACAGCTGATGCTGTGGTTTGATGCAGCCCAGCCCAGGAGAGGCTTTTCTCTGCCTGGATACTCATTTCCCCATTCTCCCAGGATAAACAGTATTCCTTGGTGCTGGAGCTCCTTCTAGCAAGAATTTCATCTAAACTCACCGAGGTCCTTCCCATCACATCTCTCCTGGAATTGCTTTGATGTGCAAACAAGTGGGAATTAGTAAAGTCTGCCATGTCCTGGCTGAAATGGAAGAGCTGGCAGCAGCGCAGGGGCCAAAGGCTTCAGTAAGTACTTAAATTTGTAAAGACTCCTGATGGTCTCATTGTTAAATCTATTTACAGCAGCAGGAAAGATGAAAAACTGGGGAAAGAAGCAGAGTTTCCTCCTCTTTTTAAATCCACATGGCAAAAGGTATTGCAATGAATTGTCCATTAAAGATCCATCCAATGTTACTCCAAATGTCATGGTATGATCTGCAGGGGATTTGGGGTCAGTTAATCCAGGAGCAGTCTGTGGAGCCAAGCAGAGCTTGTGCTCATTCTGCAGCCCAAGTAAATGAGGGGTAACTGGGGTTAAAACCCAGTCAAGAACTAAATCAATAAACCAGTCCTTCATGGAACTGTACCACATTAAATCCTTAGAAATCCAGGAAGTTAGAGCTGTGGCAGAAGGCAGAGGGAGATTCAGCTGGAGTTTTGTTTCACTGATGCCTCTCGATCCCTGGACTTGTTCTGTCTCAAGTAGTTCAGCAGTCAGTTTGAAAAACAGGTGTTCAAAGTTATCTTGCAACATGCTTCAGGAAATCAAAGGGTAGGGATTAGGTTTTTTAGTTGGGAACTGTATTTTTAATGTGTTTAGAGATTCTTTAATGCCCAGTGCCCTGACTGTATGATGGTGATTCTCCTTGGAAATGACAAACCATTTCACTTCCCAGGACAACCAGATGAATTTTGGTTTATACCACTCAAACTTGCACCATGTGAGTTACTGAATGGAAACACACTTGTTTTCCTGGCAGGCTTACAAGAGGAGATGGATATAGTGGCCGGTACCATCCCAAAATTCACACTTGAGAGGAAAACAAACCAAACTGCTCTTGAGGAAAATGCTGCATTTTTCTTTGCTTGGCTCTTTCAAGTCTGTGTGCTGAGTTTGCACTGAGCTCTGTCATCCAGCATGGCCAAAGTCCTTGAGAAGGGAGATTAACACAATAAATTAATGCAAACCCAAACTTTCTTCATTGGAATTGGCCTCAGTGGCTGCTTCTCTGATCACTGCTGACCTGAATTGAATCAATTTTTATGAAAAGCTTAAAAAAGTTTATCTCAAGATGCCAAAGAGCCACCAGTGTTACAAGTCTTAACAGAAAGCAGGGGATCTGCTCTTAAACTGAGCAAAAAGTGAAACAGAAATTTTGAGCAATGCTGACTGCAGCACACTGGGGATAAATATGTACATTCTGTATAATATGTAATTTGTATATTCACAGATATGTTGATAATCATATTTACTATAAATCCCATTGCACAGCGAATTCAAACAGTTATTTTAAAAACCTTTTCATGTCGGCAATAATGTTCACAAGTCCCATAATCGTTGTTTTCTGCAGAGACAACCCAAAGCCACAGTGTGACTGTAAATATCCTGCCTCTCACAGCATGTATCCAAAGTGTTGCTATTTCAGGGACCTGCCTGCATCTACACAGCTGTAATTCAGGGGTGAGTACGTGTTAAATTAATCCAATATTTTCATGCTGGAGCCTAAAACACTGGAGCCCTGAGCCATATCTGATAACAGAGCAGTTCCCTGCGGGCGAGGAAAAGTGAATTATTAAAAAATTAGGAGTGGAAGTCCAGTCTGCCTCAGATCAGCTGCCTGATTTTGGGAGGGCTGCTTCTCCTTGCTGTACCTGTCACTGTGGCTGCATCCTCCAGATGATGTTGGGTACAAATAGTGACCAGAGAACCACGTCCTTGTTGCCTTTCAAGGAATGGCCTTGAAATGTCCTGTGAAATAGATGCCTATTGGGTAGCCAGGATGGATCATTAAGTGCCAGTGCTTTTGGATCCATCTTCACCGGGAATACCACAATTCCTTTGGCTTTTGAGTGCTTTTGAGTTCAGTTTAGCAACAGCAACGAGATGTTCCTGTGCCCTGGCGTAGTTCCTGTGTCTTGGTACGGAAAGGGAGTGTTATAAACGAATTTGCAAGCTGAAATTTTAACAGCATACATACAGCATTTATTAGTAGAGCAAAGACAAAACACAGCATTGGGCGCTTAGCGATTTTTACACATTTCTCACAGGAGTATTTTCAGTCTGCGCAAGGGACACTTGCAAGTTCTTGCAGGATTTTCTTCAGAGGGCTCCTAATTCCCATCAGTGCAGCAACTTGAGCAAGAACTTGAATAAACCAGCAGAAGTGTTGAAAGACACAAACCAAAGGATTTCTTCACATCAGCTTTGCACAGACAGGGGCATGTTGCATCTCCCAGGGAGATTCACTGCAGAAAATACACCCCTCTGTTCTGCCAAAATAACCATTCTTTGCTCAAAATTCAAGGGTTTCCAGCTAAAATTGTTTGAATGGATTAAAAACTAAATTGCTTTGCTGGGAGTGAAAATTCACAGTGCCTCAAGAGCTTATTTCATTCTAAAAGTTGTAGTTGATTCTTTTTTCTTAAGGTTTCCAAACAAGCAGTGCTGTAACAGTGCCAGGTTCTTTTGGTGATGCCAAATTATGGATTGAGATGTAATTGTGGGAAAATGCTATGTGTAAAGGAGATTTCATATTGTTCACCATGAGAACTGATTTGTAGTTATTAATGAAGTGCCTGTCTTGATGTTTTTGAAGCTCCAGCGTGTTCTGTGTACCACTAAAACTCTCTCCTCTGCCTCTTGGCCAGTTATAAAGTGTTGCTCAGGAGCGATTTTGATTCTTGCCACAGCCAGACTAAGCATTGAGAAAGAAGTCCTGATTTCAACATCGAAATCCTGATTTCAATCATGCATTCAAAATGCAGATCTAGTGTATGAATCCTCCCACCCCACCTCAGGTAATTTTACACCTGCAAACCTTCGGCCACAATTAGCTAATGATTTGGAGGAAATGATTGTTGATCCTGACTGCAAGGTAATATTATGAGGACCCTGAGCCAGAGCTAAATGTAGTGGGAAAAGAGCACTTGTTTTCCTGCTCAACTCCAGGCAGAAAAAAGTACAAAATAAAAAGGCAATGCTCTTTTGACAGAAAAGCTTGGTAAAAGCTTGAGCTATGCCACTGCTCACCGTGAAATTTCAGTGTTTGCATCAATTTCCATACGAGCAGCACAGCACTGACTATAACCCCAAAACATTACAATTGTGATGGGCTTCAGCTGCAGCTGCACAGCCAGCACAAGTGTGCCTAAGGTTTTAAGAAGACAAGTGATTTTAAATGGCAGTTCCGTGATCACAAGCAAGTGCTGTGTATTTCTCTCACTATTTACAACTTACATTTTTATAGAGAAATAGATAGATTTCTATATACTCCAACTCCTTAAAAATACAAACTAGTCGTGCTGTGCCATATGGTATCCTCTTTCGGTGGTGTTCTGGCCATTCGCCTCAGTGACAGGCAGTGCCGAGGCCTTGACCAAAAGCCCTCCCTGTTTTCCCTTTACGTCCCCCCCGGCCGGGGCCGGGCCCGGGCTCACTGGGGCCGTGAGGCGGGAAGTGGTGGCCGGGCCGCCGCCGCTTCCCCCGGCGCGCGGCCGCCCCT
>VWZT01013069.1:292900-326438 GCA_013397055.1 Pachycephala philippinensis
GGTGGGCGGGCGGGAGAGGAGCACAACGGCGGCGGGCGGGCAGGAGCGACGTCATGACGCCGGCGCCTTCAGCGCGACGCGGCGCCACCTGGTGGCGGGGAGGCGGTGGCGTTGGACCCGGGGGCTGGCCTCATCGCAGGCGTTACGTCACTGGTGTGACGTCAGGGACATGGCGTCATCCGTGACGTCATCCCGTGAGGCGCGCAGAGCGGTCCCTGTGTGGGGCTGAGGGGAGCCCAGGCCGCAGCCTCGGGCCCCGCGCGGGGCCGGCTGGAGCTCAGCCTGGGCAGCACTGCGGACAAACGGTGCTGAAGGATGACGCTCCGTCCTCGGTGTTAGCATGCCATCAGAGGCAGAAATTCAGGCACAAAGCAGAGGCAGAGCTGTTCAGGGTAAGGAGGCGAGGGTGTCAGGGTTCCAAACAGCTGTTCCACTGACAGCCGGCAGGATTCGTTGAAGACATTTAAAGTGTTCGGCTTCAAAGCAAACGTCTTTGTAACAGTGTTACCAGGCAAAGCAATTCTGGTGCATTTGTTGCTGCTTCATGAAGCAACGTGGAATTTTATCTATTGTTTCCAGGCTCAGGGGCACAGCATATTCAGAAGGGTGAAGAGGGACTCTGGACAAGAGCCTGGAGCCCCACAGCACAAGAGGGCATGGCTCACCAGTGCCCGAGGGCAGGGTTAGANCCGCCGCCGCCCGGTCGGGGAGAGGCTCAGGCTGTTCTCCCGGGGCGAGAAGCGGCAGCGCCCCGGACCCCTCGGCGCTGCCGACGGGACGGGAGGAGGTCCCGGACCCCATGAGGGCAATGGGAAGGTGGCGGGCCGGCGGGAACCCTCTCTGCGACAACCTGTGGCGGGAACCCCTGCGCATGCGCAAGCAGCGTGAGGGCCTTGTCAATGTCCCGCCGGCCGGGCCTGCGCATGCGCACCGCAACTGCAGCGAGCAGGGCGACACGGCTGACGCCCCGCGCATGCGCTCCGGCCGCGCNGTGGGCTTGCCTTGAAGGGAGGCAGTGTCAGCTGCTTTACTGACAACACTTGGTCCCTGAACCTGCAGACACACAGGTGTTTGTTTTAACCATGCAGGTTTTAGATAAAGCCAAAATTACAGCTGGGCAAAACCAGTTTGTCTCCTGCAAAGCCCAAAGGCAGTGACATTGGCTGTTGCTCAGTCTGTTGGCTCTGAACTCTCAAAAATCACAGAGTGGGTACAGTCCTTGTTTTGTCTACTAAAAAAGTCTCTTATGTGCTTGGCTTTTGTATCCACTTAAAATCCTGTTCTTCATCTCTCTCCTGGTCCCTCCTTTCAACTTTGATTTTGGTGCTTGGATTAGAACAGTTATCTGGACAGCAGTACAGGTATGTCAGAGGCAAACTGGAAACAGAAAGAATTGTTATCATAAGCCTTACATGTGGAAGAAAATGGACCTCAAGTTCTTCTGCCCCTTTGCTTTTCCCACTGGGTCAATTTTCACTACATGCAGAGTGTTGTGGGGTTCACTGTAGCTCTTGTGTGTGATTTTAGCAGAGAAGAGAGCAAGTTATTCATTGTTACAAATTAATGAAGTGTTAGTGTAAAGGATGCATTATCAGATCACCTGAAGAAATCCGTGATGAGTTTGGTCACCTTTTCAAAGTGAGCATCTTCCTATTTTAGAGAAATCAAGATACTTTGTTTATTTTCACCTTATATTTGGCTTCAACATAATCACAAATCAGAAAACACGATTTTTGGGAAAAAATCACTAGGACTGACCTTGTTTTAAGTGCCCTTCAGAATAACACTGTCTTCTTGGAAAGGAATGGCTTGAATGTTTAACATGGGAGTCTTCTCTTTATTTTCACTTTTTCGTTAATTATTCAGTTCATTTTCTTGCCACAGATATCACTGACTGCTCCATTCTTGATCTACAAAGTAACAGAATTGGTTGACATGGTCACAATTATCCCTGTTGGGGTGGAGTCAGACACCTGGGAAAAGGCCACATTCTGGTTTGGAAGAATGATGGGCTGTCCAATGGTTCCCTTTTTTGGCAGCTTGATCCTGGTGGTTGGTGTCTCTCCCAACTCATTTCCTAAGGCAAAGAACAGAAATACAGGGCAGGCAGAGTTAATCTCAGTGGGGTGGCACTAGAAACGTAAGTGCTCAATGACAGCTGTTTGCAGCTGCATTTTGAAACTTACCTAGTTACATTTTAATAATTTTAAATGCCTTGTATTGATTGTGTAGGATTTCAATTAATCATTTTGTCCCTTGATACTCCTTTAGTGGTTTATGGAGAATTACTCCTCTGATAACACAGAGAGCTCTCGTTAAGTAGGTATTAGCTGAATGTAGGCCTGGATTTTTATAACCTGTGTTGATTTGGCTTAATTTTATTATCCCTTTTTATTCATCAATTCCCATATAAGCCATTTCTTTATCAGCCTGGTGTTGAGCTCAGTCTGCAAGATGGGTGTTTACTTCCCTAATTGTCCTTTTTGAAAAATCACAGTGACTTCTGCTTGCAAATGATCCGATTCTGTTGACAGAAACACCTTCAGCAGCTGCTTTTCAATTGCTCCTAAAATAGGTTGCTTTCAGCACCATTAGGGGATGGATATTATAGAAATATTTAGTATTTGCAGGATTAACAGTTCCGTGGTTTGATGTAGTGGCCTTGGAAGGTTTTTCTTCTTGGTTTTCATGTACAACAAAAAAGATCTTTTTTGAAAGTCCTTAACTTTTTCTGACAAGGTAATTTTACCTCCTGGTTTTAATACATTGCATTGTTTATATTCTTTGTTTGTATTCAGAATCCAATTCCATCACCATGCTATTACTTTACATCTTTGTTTTTATTATCACTCTGATTACTTTCCTTTCTCTGAAAACCAAGGGAGTTTTTATCACGTATTGTTCTCTTTATTGATTTTCGGGGCCTCTACCGAACTGTTTTTATTCAGTCCTTAACATCACTTGTATTATTCTCTTAAAATTAATAACTTGTTGTTGTTTTCAGTCAAACCAATTTGATTTTTGCATCACCAGCTGCTTCTCTGTGATTTATGTGCTGCCTTGTTTGCATACAACCAGGAGCATTTGCACGTGAACGACCGTTAGTTTTTGTTTTTCTCTTTGCTTCCCCTTTATCCTTCCAGAGAAGGTATAAAGTGAATTTTCTGTTCTGGGGACGTGTTGGTAGAGGGATACTTCGTTGTGTAAGTAATGATTTAAAATTCTGTCTGGAATGTGATGGATTTTTTAGTGGCTGTGAAATGCTTTGAAATGCTTTGAAATGCTTTGCGATATGACCAGGGTGCTGGCAGGGGGAGGTGTAGCCCTGGACAGAAATGTGAGGACTGAAGGGATATCAGATATGGAAGTGGGTGGTGCCAGATGGACACTGATGCTGATCCCTGCTAAGATTGCTCCTTGGAATCTCAGTATGATTTTCCTACCTATCATTCCCTTGTTTATAGAGACTTGAATTAATTTCTCATTTCCTATTTTCCACATCTGGTTTTGTTACCCTTTTCTGGCACAGGGAAGCTGGCAGAGACCAGGACAAGAGATTTGTACCTTCTTTGGATTCCTGTTTTGCACTTATATTCGTTCTCTCCTCACAGAACAAGCCCTGCTGTCCTCCGTGTTACAGTTTTTGCACTTCTGCAACCACAGAGACCCTGCACTGTACAGATGCAGTGTCATGTCTTTATAAAGTAGTGATAAAGGTGTTGGTTAGTGCAGGAACATGCAGAGAACAGGTTCTAGTGAAGAATCCGTGAAAGGATGGAAGATAATGTGCTTTTTCAGAAGTCACACCGTTGACATGTAGGTTCTTCTCCATCAGGAACATGTAGGAAGATTTTTTGTTACAAGATTTGGTCTGGAAGAATCCCTAGGGACCTCCTTCTGGTATGGTTGCCAGAAAAAGCACTGCAGAAATTCTTTCCTTTTTCACTATTTGGTCTGGCTTGACTGGAAGTTTTGTCACTAACCCTCAGATCTTGGGCTGCAGCTTCCACAAAAGGAGAAGAAGGTGATGAAACTTCCAATGCCAGCCTAACATGGTGCATCCCATCATCCTGCTGCTGCATAACAGCACTCCATAATTAGTGGCCTGGGGTCATCCAGGCCCTGGCAATTAGCTGATTTCTGAAGACTGAGGTGAAACTGGAGGGGGGTGTGGGGGAGAAAGGTGGCCTGCTTTGGACTCACTCCATCAGGTCCATGTCCTTCCTGTGCTGGGGACTCCAGACAATAATTCAGGTTTTGTTGTTGCATTACTTTCTAGTGTTGAATAATCCCATTTCCCTTAGCATTTCTTGTGAAATACAAGAGTTTGCTTCCAAGGCACTTTCCTGGTTTTGGAAGCATAAAGTGAATTTTTCTTTAAAGATGAGGAATGGAGGAGGAGATGTCCTGAGGCACCACTGTGGTGCTCGGGAGGGGAGAAGGTATCTGCTGTGTGCAAGTTGTTGAGGCCTGCCTAGCACTGATGGGCTGTTGTAGCCACGGTGATGACATGTTCTTGGAGACTGAAATGGCAGGAGAATTGTTCCTGGAACAGGCAGGCAGTGTAAAGCAGCAAGTGAGCAGGCCCAAATGCTGTGTGTTTGAGAGCTCAGAAGAGAGAATGTCAAACTGGACTGCTGGTGGAAAAACGCTTTCAGGGGTTAAAAGGCCGCTCTGAAAAGTGGGAGGGTAACAGATGTTTTACCTGTTTGGGTTTTTTTAAGGGTTTTATGGTTTAAGAAAGTTGTTACAAGGCAGTAAATACAAGGCATGTAATAGGTCCATATTTTTAAATCCTAGAATCACAGAATTATTTGAGTTGGAAGGGACTTTAAAGGTCATCCAGTTCCACCCCCCTACCATGGGCAGGGACACCTTCCACTGTCCCAGGTTGCTCCAAGCCCCATCCAGCCTGGTCTTGAACGCTTCCAGGGATGGGGCAACCTGTGCCAGGGCCTCCCCACCCTCACAGGGAAAGATTTTCTTCCCCATATCCCATCTAATCCTATTCCCTGGCAGTGGGAAGCCATTGCCCCTTGTCCTGTCACTCCAGGCCCCTGTCCAAAGTCGCTCTCCATCTTTTTTGTAGGCTCCCATCAGATACCTGTTGAACTGGTGGCAATGATCATCAAGGGCAGTCAGGACAAAATACACTAAATCCATCATTTTCCCTCCATTTTCCAGGTTCTATCTTTCATTCTTACTGGTCCTGCTTTGTACGATTTTGCTGACCCATGTTTACTTGAAGGGCACAGCTGGGCTATAGATTTGGCACCTCAGTGAATAGGTAAGTGCTGCTAATTATTTTATTTGTGATTTGTTGAGTTTTAAGATCTTCCAAAATGAATTGAATATTATACTGAAAGAAATTATTTTCAAAGCCATTACCTTTTCGGCTCAATAAACTGATGCCAAAGCTGGTTGTTAGGGGCAGCAATAGCAGCAGCTTCAGAAATACTGAGATGTTGAACAGAGCAGGAACCTGTAAATGCAGGTCTGGAAAGGGAGGAGTAATACAGATAAATTCTTAGTTTTGCATCATAGGTGTGTCTGATCTGTTCTGCCTGGGACACTGAACATTGATAGCAAATGCAGAAGTGCTGATCTGTTTCACAGTTTAATATCAGGAACTCACCATAAATAACCCAGCAGTACAGCTGTGTCTGAGGTATTTAAAGCCATGTAGGATGTAAGATTTGGGACTTCTCCACATGCTGTCTCCTCCTTAGAAGAAAATGGTCAATTTACAGTTATAACTACACCAGTGTTCTGTCCAGGAAAAGTAAATTTATGAACTGGCTACATATAACTTTGGTTTCTCTCTAACAGAAAATTACTCCAAGATTCACAGGAAAATCCTCTGCAGGTCTGGGAGCCTGAGTTTAAAATAAATAAATCCATTAACATCTGTAATTGCTTATAGGAAAGGCTGACCCATGGAAGTGTGTAACCAGCATTCCTCAGCCTCTCATGTCTGCAGCCAAGCCGTTTGAGAAAACAATCTCCCATGTGTTTTTCCTGCTTTTTGAGTCTTTCTGTGTCCAGAGCTTTACTGGAGTAACTGGACCACAGCTGCTGCCATTCCAAGTGAAACACTCTGGTTTAGGTTTGAAAGAAGTAGTTTTGGGAGCAATATAAAACCCCTGGTAAAATAGCCAGAACCATCATGAACTCAGGACTAGGAAGAAGAGGACAATGAAAATATGTAAGAATAGAGCTCTAGTTTTAATGTTGCCTGGGAGTTGATGGCATTTCCATCTGGACATTGTACCCAGTGCTGTTCCAGGTAATCCCTGCCTAGTACTGCTGTTCTTGCTGCAGCTGAAAAGATTAAGAAATTCATTTAAAAATACCATTTCTTTAGTCTGTTTATCTCGTGTATGTGACAGCAGTTTGTGAAACATGGTCAGTGCCGTGGTTTATTGAGTACTCAGGGGAGGAATTCAGCAGGAGCAGGAGGGCTAATCCTAAGTGGGCAACTGTGGAAGTAAGAGGAGAGAAAAGGTGAACATGTTTAATGGAATTGTTCTCTGACTTGTCCTAAAACCCCTTCTGAAATGCCAGAAACTCCATTAATTTACTTCTCAAAATGAGGTTGGGCTCTCCTCTCTGGAACTGTAGGTGTCTCAAAGCAGAGTTTAACACTCCAGAATTACTGATTGAGCTGAAGGATGGGGTTTTTTCCTGCTGCATTCACTGGTCTTGTGCTGTCTAAGTAGGAATGTGTATAACAAAAGGACAGTCCAAATCCAGAGCTCCAAGACAACCTGTATCAAGCCTACCCCATAGCAAATACCTGTTTTAAAACCTTTCCGCTCCTTTGCTAATGTTACTTGGGCATGTCTGTAGTACAATTATAGGGACAGTGTTTGGGGTCAGTATGTGCTGTTTCTAATCTTAGTATTTCATGCAAATTCTCTTCTCCTTCATCAATTTACACCTTGTCCCACAGTGCATCTGCCTGTACCGTCCTGCATGACCACCTGCTTTTGTTTCTTTGTTTAAGGGCTTTCCTAAGTGTTTCTCTGAAGCTCTGCAGCTTATCATGATGATCCTACACATGCTCTGCATAAACTGAGGTGCCTAACTTATGGTCCAGTCTTCTGAAGAACCAGCTTGTGAAAGTAGGTGAGGTCCTTGGAGAGAAAATATGCTCTGCTGAATGTGAATTAAGTGTGGAAGAATGAACTGTTGGAAGTGCCCACTCTGTCTGGTGACCTCATTGGAGTCTGGAGAATGGACATCTCTGAGGTGCTGGAAGGGCTGATGCAAATCTGAACTGGTTCCCCCTGCCCTCCAGTCCTCACAGTGTTACTGGAAAGCCAATGGATGAACAGGACAATGACTTTAAAGAGTTGTGGGCAAATATTTTGAGTAGGGCAAAGAAAAAGGCTGGAGATGCTGAGGCAACAAAGAGGGTTCAGAACAGGCCAAAGAGCACCACAGCACGAAGCAAATTAAGAAGAGGCAAAGCTGCTGCTAAGAGCCAAATCCATCATTCTTTAGCAGCAGTGAAGGAGACAAACTTGCCTCAAGATTTGGGTCCAAAGGAGCAAACACTGGTACACGAAGAAGATGGTGATGCTGCAGCCTGCAGTGATGAGACTGCACAGGGGGATGGAGCAAGAAGCCCTCTCCCTGCCAGCCAGCTGAGCACAGAGACCACTGAGTGTAGCCAGAGGCCTCTGACAGGTGAGTGAACTGAAATCATTCAAACAGAAGATAGGCAAGGACTGAAAGGACTCTGTAGCTCAGTGAAGGTCTTGAGAAATCCATCGGGAGGGGACACAGTAGCACTGTTGGAAGCAGGCTTGCCCCCTACAGGGGTTTAACCTGGGAGTGTGCTCTGTGCTGCAGGCAGGCAGAAGATGTCCCTCAGTAAGATGAAGCCTTGGCACAATGTGATTTGTTGGCCAGTCATTATTCACTGTTTTTTGCAGTATCAGAACTGAGAAAAACACTCTCAGATCATCTAGAAGCAAGCTCAGAGTATATTGTGGTGCTTTTTCACTCAGTGCTTCATTGTATGGTGACATATATTGTCACTGGATGTTGTCAAGGGCAAAAACATGAATGAGTTAAGACAGGTGTTGGATTAATTCATAAAGGATTAGTCCTTCAGTAGCTGTTAAACATGATGGCCAGAATGCAGTCACCAGTGATGGAAGTCCTTAAACTGATAAATTAGGTCAGTCAGGAATGGGACATCGTGTGGTGGGAATGCTGGGAGAGCAGGGCTGTGGGGCTGCCTTCCTTGTCCCTGCTGGAGACCTTCATGCAAGGCTTCCTTAATATTCTTCCATGTAAAAGGGATACAAAGGTATCTAAAAACCCCTGTAGCACAGAAGCTGGATGTTGTTATTGTGGTTATCCAGTATAAAGTCATGTAGTAGTTACACAAATTGTTCACTGCTCTAAGAATGGCTGTTGCAGAACTGGGCCTGGCCCAGGCTGCTTTTGGGGAAGGGCCTTCCAGCAGCTCTCAGTGTGTGTTCAAAACTGCCTGGTAAAACTGGTGTTTTCTCCCCCTCCAGCAAATCCTCCAAGTGGCTGTTCCCAGACTACCTTACCCTTCCTTCCTGCTACTCCTCCAGGAACCTGCTCCTCACCCACCCCGAAGGTGCGGGTGGCAGAGCTGGTGGTGGAGAGAATGCAGCAGTTCAAGAGGGTGGCACCCGAGCAGCTGAAACACAGCTTGGATGGGAGCGTGCCAAAGGCTGCAGCCAGCAGGGATTTCCCTGCCAGGAGCCAGGAGCAGAACCCTCCTGAGGATGGTACGTTTCTCCTCTTGGCTCTGGTGTGTGCAGAATGAGTGGCTGGTGAGAATGGTTGCCTGAGGAGCAGTCCTGGATCCCAGGGCTTTATTCCTGGCTAGCCTAGTGGCTTGGTGTGCAAATCGCTCCAGATCCCTGAGACAACTTCGTTAAAGGATTATCCATACTTTTTTCCCAGCTCTTCTCTAAGGCTGAATTAACTTCATGTAAATTCTAGAGGGATAATTGTCTTTTTGGAAACAGGTTGAAATTCCAACAGGATCAGTGAACTTGGTCATCCTTCCCTTGGGACAGTGTTAGGCAGCTCTTAGGTAGCCCCCATCTTCGGTACATTTCCAGGCACTCTCTAAAGGGATATGTTCTGTGTTGATAAATTGAATTCACAGCAATTTTACTCTGGGTGGTTCTTTATAGATCAAGTCCCTGTCGGTTCTGTATGGACATGAAAATCTGCTGTGTTACACATTTGATGTATAAAATTCCATATTCTCTCCAGAAACTTCAGCCAAAACTGTCCCTTCATTGTCTCTGACATGTGATGCACTATGAGCAAATTGTCACCTCCTCCTCCTGCTGGGCTGGTACAGTCTTGGAGTGTTGGAAAGGAGCAGGTTGTACCTTTCCTGCTGAGAGATCAGGTGTGAAGATGAAAGATTGCAATTAATTTTTGTGTGTCTAGTTTAATAAGCTGATAATGACAAGTGTAACAGTTTCTCACCTTCCATACAGGATTTAGTTTTCCATCTTAGATCATCTCTGCCTTCTTTGCCAGATACCCACCATCTCCCATCCGTGGAACACGACAGTGCTCTGGCTTTGGCTCTTCAGCAGGAATCCAAGGAGGAAGCCCTGGCAAGCCTGGAAGATGCAGGCTTGTTCTTCTGTCAGATCTGCCAGAAGGATCTCACAGCCATGAACTCACTGCGACGAGAGCAGCACGTCAACAGGTGAGACATCAGCAGGATCTGTCCTTTCCATCCAGCCCCCATAGACTCCTCACTCAGCCCAGCCATGGAAGTATGTGAGAGAAGGGATTCTGCTCAATGGCCTTGACCTTTATGGCCTGAATTAACGAGTCATTTTGATGTGAAAGCAGAGGCTGATTGTCTTGCCCTGCAGGGCTTCTGCGTGTGTGTGGCCAGGCCAGATGTGCTTTTGTCAGCAGTGTGGCAGAGGAGCTGCTGTTGTAAAGGAACTTGGTGGTCTTAAAGGTTTTTTCCAACCTTAATGATTCCATTAGTGATGACTCCCTAATGCAAATTTTGAGATATACTGATTTCAGCCAACAAAATTTTTGCTCTGTTTTGCTAAAATTCATCTAAGGACATCTGCTACATCACTGTATCTGAGCTGTTTGCTGAGGGAAATGTGACACTACTCTGAGAGATGACTCAATTGAAATTACTGCCCTTCATTTAACAATTTCCTTAGTGATAAACATAAAACACACTATATTATGTACAGACAGCTCTTTGGAAATTAAAACTCTGTGCTTTTCTGTTGACAAAGTATCAGAAACAACACATTTGAATGATTGTAAATTCTTAATCCAAGCACTTCCAGAAGGCAGGAGTGATGTAAATTGTCCAGTCCTACATCATGTTACTGAGTGGCTCCCATTGATCAGGTTTGTTTGCACCTGCAGCTTTCCAGGTGTTACTGTTGTTTCTGTTTTCAGACATTTTGAGCTGCTTGAGAGGACGGAAGCTGTAAAACAGTGACAATATGCTAGAAATGCTTTTTGGAAAGTCAGGCTTTCTGAACTATAAACATGTAATCATATGTTGAGATTACAAGGTTATATTAGCCAGGGATTTCTTGATAGCAGCCTTCATCCCAAGAGTGAAGCTGTAGATGGATAGATGCACTGACACACCAGTAATCACCAGTGCTGAATGGTCTCTTAGCACAGCCCTGTGTGTGTCATTACCTAATCAGGGAGTGACTTTTGTAATAGGTCCTGCAGATCCAGGATTTCACACTCTGAATCTCTTTGGAGAGAACAGAAAAAGAACAAGTACAATTTTTTACATAGTTTTGGCCTGCCAGAAATTATTTGAAGTTTGTCATGCTGCGCTCTGGAGTGTGATGTCAATTCAACTGCTCCCTTTTCTGTTAACAGGGGTTTAAAAATTAGCTGGAATGTTAGAATGAGTGCAGGAAGAGGGATTAGGTGATGGACACACATGCAGGGTGTTGTTCAGGAGAGGCTGTGGACTCCTTCTGCCTAGAGGTGTTCAAGGCAAGGCTGGAGTAACCTGTTCTAGTGGAAGGTGTCCCTGCCCATGGCAGGGGGGTGGATCAAGATGGCCTTTAAGGTCCCTTCCAACCCTAGCCATTGTGGGATTCTATGATTCTAAAATTAATTCACTGCACTTGCCTTTGAGCAATATGTTTTTAATATGCCTCTGAGACCATTACCTCCATGTAACTGTTCCATGTCGTGTTCATCACGGTGGTGGGCACATAATTCTTGTTTGTTTAGTGGATGTTCATGGCTGTTACTGATATTAGAAGTGATTGTGAATTATTATTATTACTATTATTTTAATGGCTTAAGTCTTAGCATGGATCCTTTAAAGTCTCTATAGGTAAGCTTTACCATTGTCTCCCAGGTGTCTGGATGAGATGGAAGAAGCACAGATGTCATCCTCCAGCAAACCAGTGGTCCCTGAATGTCCCATCTGTGGGAAGCAGTTCCAAACCCCACAGAGCCGAGTCAGTCACCTGAAACGCTGTGCTGTGGAGATGGATGTGCCTCCTAATCTGCTCCTTCAGGCAGTGCAGTTGCAGGTGGCCACGCTTGGTGATGCAGCTCTTCAGTGTCCCAGGTAAGCTGGTAGGAAAAAAAAAAGATGCTGGTTGCTTTCTTTGGCCTGAGAGATGTTGGAGGTGGGGATGAACTGTAAATATAGGGCTGACTCACACGCTGGGCGAGCCCTGAGCCCAGAGCAGGGCAAGTAGAGCCATGGCCTAGTACCAGGTGAGGATGGTGTGACAGTCAGTTGGGGAAATCATCTTAATTTCCCTCAGAAGAGGTCAGGTGGTGGATGACTTTAAAAGCCAGCGGGCAGGAGCAAAATGGGGAGTAAATAACCTTCCAGTGGTTTGTCAGAATGATTTGTGCTCAGTAATTGCTCAGTAAAGCCGAATGGTGTGTTTGAGCTTATTGAGCAAACCGCAGAGTACGAGTGTGGAGCCTTTCCTGAGATCTATGGTGCCAGTGCCTCAGCTCCTCAGCTCGTGGCTGTCCTGGGAACAGCCTTTCACCCTGAGCCAAAGAGGAAGCAGATGTGATGTTTTGGAATGTGCTTGGTACAGAGCTGCTTGCTTGGATTTGAGCAGAATCTTCAGAGTCCAGCAAGTGGTGCCTGAGTGAATTTGTAGAGGGGCTCATAAAGTCCCGTTGTGCTGGGGAAGGACCTTTGCCTGCTCCCTGTGGAAGGAGCATTGGGAAATAATTTTCTGGTGATCTGGTTTTCTCCTGCTTCAACTTGTTTGTTCCCCTTTGGTAGAAAAAATCATTCAAGGTAGAGATAGCAGATGCTTACATCCCAAAATAAGACTTCTCTAAATGCTCTAAGTTGCTCTAAGTTCCATGAATGATAAGAAATCACTTGCTCTCTGCTAGGAAAGAAAGTACTGAATGCTTTTTATTATGCTTGACATGGGAACCTCTCTGAGCAAATGCAGCAGCTGCTCTGGAGTGCTCAATGTTTGTTGTCTCAGATCCAGTCACATTAAATGGGGCTTCCTGCTGCATTCTTGGATTTCAGCAATCAGCCCAGCAGGGCAAAGCGGAAAGGCCCCTCCAACGAGGACTCGAGGAAAACACTGAAGAGGGCCAAAATGGAGCCTAAGGATGAAGATTTGCAGGTTGCCATGGCAATGTCACGCTCTCTGTTGGAGCAAGAAAAGCAGGAACAAGCAAAATCAGTTACAAATGTGAAACCAGTGGCTGCTTTCCCAATCAAATGGAAGCCAGGATCAGGTATGTGCTACAGCAAGTTTGTGTCTGAGGCTGTGTTATTGCAGGAGTAACGTGGCTGCTCGCCACCAAAACTTCCCTGGATACAGGAGGGATGACAGCCTTGTTTCTGGTTTATTAAAGCTGTCAGAGCTTCAACAATATGCAATATCCACACGCAGTCAAGAACAGCTGCAGGATGTCCATGGGTTTCAGGAATCTTGTGCTTTTTTTCACTGATTTGTTTTTTTGAATCAGTAAAATAGTCTTAGGCTGTTGTTTCTTGTAAACTGTGGAAGTGAGGAGAAATAGCATGAAAATATGATTGTTATTTCTCCTGCAGTTGATTTTTTCCAATTCCTCCTGCTGCAGCCTGGATTAATACAAGTTTTTCAGTGTTATCTCGTATCATTTTGTCCTTTCTGCAGTGCCATGTGTGTCCAGTACATGCTGCTGAGCAGGTGCTTCGCTATGTCAGAGTGCAGAAGGGCTTAGAAAAGCAGACAACTGCCAGGGAGAGGGCTGAGAGCTGTACAGAGGGGAGACTTGACTCTTCACAACCCTGCTCAGGTCTCCTCCTGCCCATAGGTACTCCCGGTTGGATCTGGGGTTGGGCAGTAGTAAGGCAAAGGTAGTAAGACATAGAATTTCCAAATGAAAGCTGCCCAGTGTTTGTGTGAGCTGTGGTTTGATATCATTCATGACCAGAACACAAGATAAGGAGTCCTTCATGGGTCTGTTGGTGGTTTTCCCTCCCTTTGTTGTGCAGCACTGCCATACAGTGTTGGAGGTTAGGATTTTTCCTTTTTTTTCCTCTCTCTTTCTCTCAGGGAATTTTGTCCCATATGTTGCCTTAAGAGATGGTAACGACAAAAGAGACAAAAGAAGTGGCCAGGGTGGAAGGAAGGGTGCAGCTGGCTACTCTCTTAGCTGGGGGCTTTTCTCTTGGGAAGGGCAGAGATACCCGAGATTTTGGCTGGGGGCTGAGGGGCTGGGCTCGGCTCCTGGCTCACTCTCTTGGGATCGGGATCGGAGGGGAATGGTCGAGTTGCTGCTACCGCGGGGAGAATTCGCTGCAACCGCGGAGTCCAGCCCAGCACTGCCTCTTCCTTACCGTGGGTGAGCCTTTGCTCGTGAGAGCAGCCGGTGAGCTGGGACCTTATTAACACCCGATCTGACTGAAAAGGACCCTCACCATCTGCTCGGGTGCCTCAGGGGATCACATTTTCCATTCCAAGGGAGGTTCCCGCCTTCCTTGGCAGACATATGTCTTTCAGACCAAGACATACAGGCACCATTCCATGGGGCTGGGAGGCTGCATGACTACCAGTGCTTTCCATAATGATCAGATTTTGTAGATGTGGGAAGGCCCCCAGAATGCAGCAGAGCAGTGTGAGGAGGAGTCAGTGTTCTCCAGAGTTCATTTCTCCCGTAAGGGCAATGTGAGGTTTTGGACTGCCTGCACAATCTTAAGAGTTGTGTTCTCATGCCTTTTGGTCATCACTGATTACAGCACTGAAGAAGCTGCTGTGTTGATCTCCTCTGCCCTGTGTGTTCAGCTGTTTATTTATTTGGGTTCCTTTTCTTTTTAAAGAGAAAAAAAGGCGTAGAAAAGGCGCCAGTGCCCCTCCACCACTGCTGCTCCAGGACCCGGAGAAGGTCCACAAGAGGATCCAGGAGCGAGTAGCTATGATGCTGACAGAAGAGGTGGAATTCCCTCCCACCCCTCAGCTGCCCATTAGTAGGATTTTGGAGGATGAATCCAGAACCACAGCCTGGCTCATGCCATTTTCCAAAGCCAAGGAATGCTTTTTATGGAAGATCAGTGCTCTGACCGGACCCTGTGACCCCGAATCATTCTACACTGCAGCCTTAACCCCTCCAATTGTACCCTGGAAACCTGTGCAGGTGGGGTGCTCTGTTGTCCTTGCTCTGATGTGTGTGTGCCCTAGTTCTTGATACTTGCCCTGTATCCCTTCTGTTTCCTCATTTGGAATGTAAACCAGTGATCCCCTCTCTCTGCAAACTCACTGCCCGTGACCTGGTCTCCCTTGGTCTTACACAGTCAGGTTTGAGGATCTTGAACTTTCATTTCTGCCTTTTGGAGAGGAGAACAAGCCTCATGTTACAGTGGTTTTTGAACTTTCAGAAAATAAAAGGGATGGAAACAGAGAGTACTGAGTAAAGAGACCCCATCCTGCTCGTTGTGCCATTAGTTTGTCCATATCTACAGCAGCCTGACTTGTTTTTGTACTTGACACTTCTCTCTGGTCATTTCTAGTGTGAGCTTTGCCCATGTTGCATTCAGCAAGGATTGGGGGAAAAGTTTAAACTGAAACCTGGTATTTGCTAGCACAGAGGAGGTGGGAGTGCCTGGAGTTGTCCAGCAGAGTGTTTGCACTCAGGCTTTCCCTGTGCATCCCACTGCCTCCTGGTGCATGTGAGCTTTGATCCAGGTCTCAGTTCCACTCTTCCATTTTGGCTCCACCTGGATCTGCCTCTTCCAGTGCTCTGTATTTTTATAAAAATTGCCCACAGAAACAGACAAAGCTCTTTCAGTCTCCTTTCTCCAAGAAGGATATCACTTCTTTCTTCCCTCTTTCTTCTCTTGAAGAAATATTTGTTGCTCCTGTTCAGAAACTGCTGTGCATATATAGGTGCTTTATTTAATACTTCTTCGCTACTCAAAGCCCAATGTTTCTCTGGCTTGTTGCAGGTTGAGGCTGGAGAGGAGGGACTCCATTCTAGGAAGTTTTGACCTTTCATTCAAGCCAAAAACTGCCAGAGAAGTTTAAAAATAAAAAGCAGGAATGTCTTTAAAATCATGGCAGGAGTGTGTTTTTCCTCTGATTCTTTCCATTTACAGAAATGGCTGAACCATTTTCACTTAGAAATAAACAAGCAAAATTATTTTTTGGGAAACGAAGACCAAACTTGGAAAATACCCACTCCAAGGTGAAAGTTTTATTTAGTTACATGTAACTGCAAAAGCATTTCAGAACTCAGAACAGAAGCACCTGGAGAGCTTCAGCTGTGACTTTTGCCAGGAACTCCAGCTATAATGAAGTATTTAGATGTTGGATTGAGAGCATTTCCCCCATCCTTTCTCCCTGCTTGGCAGTTGCCTGCACAGACATGCTCCTGGAGAAACCAACTTTTCTGCATTTTCCGTTGTAGTTTTCTTTTTTCTGTTCAGAGCTGTCTGATGTCTGGAGAGTCCTTCATAAAACTGCAGAGAGCTGTTCCTCAGAATCCCCTGTACCTGGGCAATGCTCTGTGATCCTTCATAGATGTTTCAGGATTATGAAGTAGAGACCATACTCCGAGCTCTGCACATAAAACACGACCTGATTTACTGGTGTATTTTTTTCCTCCTCGTTTGATCAGAATAAGCCAGAGAACCTTCAGCCATTGGTGGGATCTCATCAGCCAGAAGTATCCCAGCAAACTCAGCCTGACCTCAGTTCTCAGGAGCCCACTTGCACAAAGGTTGGAGGCCAAACTTCTGATGAATCCAAAGCAGGCCCCAAAGGAGATGAGCAGCTTTTATCCCCGAGCCAGAAGGACAATCAGACCCTGCAGGACCTGGTGGAGTTGGCCAGAGAAGGACTCACCCTTACTCAGTGGAACCTTGACACCGGCCATGTTCAGGCAGCAGAGCAGCCAGGTGAGTTCTGGCAGCTTTGTGAGCCCTGCCCCTGGTTCCTTCAGCTGCACAGAGCCAGACCTAGGCTGGGCTGAGTCAGAGAACCATGGCAGCACCCACAGGTTGTTGGTGGTGTTCCAAGAGGTGATATTGTGGGGGCACATTTTGCTGTGATAAGATTTAGATACAAACAACCTGATATTTTCTGAAATCATTAATAAATCCCAGCTTTTAAGAGAACTTCTGGACAGCAGATACTAAATTTTATTTTAAAATTAAAGATATCAAAGTATTTTCTGCCAGGAGGGAGCCTGGATGTGTTCAACAGCTGGAACAAAATCTTAATTCCTGCTTATCTTGGGCATACAAGAGAGCTGGAGAGGGACTTTTCACAAGGATATATAGGAAAAGGGGGAGTGGCTTCAAACTAAGGGAGGGTGTATTTAGACTAGATACTGAGACGAAGTTTTTCCCTCTGAGGGTGGGGAGGCCCTGGCACAGGGTGCCCAGAGAAGCTGTGGCTGCCCCTGGATCCCTGGAAGCATCCAAGGCCAGGTTGGACGGGGCTTGGAGCAGCCTGGGATAGGGGAAGGTGTCTCTGCCTATGGCATGGGATGGAACTGGATGGGCTTTAAAGTCCCTTCCAACCCAAACCAGTCTGTGATTCCGTGGTTCTGCCTGGAGAGCCTTTCTGTTATGTGCACTGTCTTTTCAGGTCTTGAGACAGTTGGATGAGAGAGATGCACAAGAGGGATGATTCTGTTTTGGACACCAATTACACAAACCTGAAGTTTATCTGTGCCTACATAGGGTTGAAAAAATACAACACCTGGAATTCCTTTGTGGGCAGCTCTCTAATGTCCCCAGTCACAGTTGCATGTGGTGCACAACTGCACATTTCAAGGGCAGTGGTACCCCTTAAAGTGCTCTGGTTCTTCAGCAGAATCTATTCTGTCTCCTGTTCATCTGTGAAAGAGAACATGGTTCCTAAGCTCACCTGTCTGCATTTGCACTTGGATATAATATTCCTCACTTCCCCTGCAGCAAATGGTCCCTGGCCCTTTAATGTATATAAATAACAGTGGAATGGTGCTTAGGTACCCTCAGCCTGTCACAACCCAGAGCCAAACCCTGCAAAAAGGCATGAGGGAGAGGATGAGCCTTCAGCCCAGCCAGCCTGGTCATAGCAGCTGTCACAGCAAGGATCCTGTTAGGAGTTCTTAGATCATTCTGTCTCACAAGAAAGTTGTATGTGATTTGTGATGTGCGTTTCCTTTCCTGAGGAGAAGAATTGACTGCCAGTGATCCTCCAGATAGTGGCTTTGTGCCCCCGTCCAAGGAGAAGAGCCTCCTCAGGAGCAGCAGTAAAAGGGTAAGGATAACCTTTTTTTCCACTCTTTATATATTCATCTATAACAATAAAACAGAGCTGTTGCATTTGTGCAATTCAAAGAAGTGTGGAATGTTTCCCATTCCTTTCTGTGGAAACGAAGTGGTGCTTAAGGTTCACAGTGACTGACGATTCATCATGGGTACAGGTGAGATCAGCACACCTGGGGTGTTCCATCAATGCCCACAAGAGCCTGGGGATTTTTCAGTACTTGTCCTAGCTGATGAGAGATGATTTAAATGCCAGGGAGCAGAAGGCCAAGCTGTGCAGGTTAGAGAGTTGTGTTGTAGCACTGAGAGTGTTTGGGGGTAGGAACCAGGGGTGCAGCTGCGGCATGTTATGCAATACACTGCTTTAATGCCCAGCTTATCCAGGAGAAAACTGGCTGCAGCCCAGGAGACACAGAGCTGCTGGTGCTCCCTCTGGGCTCACACACCCATCTCTGGGTGGTTCTGAATGGAGCTCCTTCCTCCTCTGGCACCTTCCTCCCCACGCTGTGTCCTGCAGTGGGAGAGGGAATTGTTGCAAGGACTGGTTGACTTGTACTAAATCCTGGCAATAAAAAGCCTGGTAGATGATGTGGATTGCTGCAAGGGCCATGGAAGATGAGCAGTTTTTGCTGCTAATTGAGCTTTTAAAGGGTTTGGTATAGAAAACTCCCCATTGTGGGAATACAGAGGATCTAGTTTGAAAATCAGCATATGCTCTGTGGTGACTGAGAAACACAGCCTAGGAAGTCACAGATGAATTTTTATCAAGCCTGTCGTGTTCTGTAGATCTCATCTTACCCCACATGCACCAAAGGATGTGGTATGAATGTATAATCAGTTTTATTCAATTGAAGTTCATACAAAATAAAACAAATTCATTTTCTTACCAAGATCATCCACTTTATCTGATGAATCTTACTATCTTTTGTTTGATAGTAAATTATTGTGCCATGAAAGGAAGTACGTTTTGGTGCTGGATAAATTTTGGTGCACTGACAATGTACTTTCGTATTGTGCTTAGTCGATTAAGATACTTCTAAAAGGAGACAATTCCTTGAGGTGGGAATCAGTATTAACTTTGAGCATCCCAGATACTTGGTAGAGAAATTCTATTATTTGGGTGCATTAAAAAAAAATTCTCCTTAGCAGGAAAAAGTCTTGTTTTGCTTTTCTATTAAACCAGAGGCCTTTAGCAGTACAGAAACTGTTCTCACACTGTTGTTGAAACTCAGTTGCTCCCAGCAAAACCAGTATGGTCGTTTTTTCCGAGTCTGTTTGATTCCATTATAGTTTTCCTGAGCAAATGAAGTGTTATTGAAGAGCTGGATTGCCAGTGGGAGAGATTTGTGCTTTATATGAGCACAAACAGTGTAACCATGTAGAGCAAATGCACCCATTGCACTGGTAACACTTGCTCCGTGCTGAAGACCCTTGGTCACATCAGTGGGGTCCAGTCTCGGTGGCCTCCTCAGTGTTCTGGTGTGTTCTCCAACACACAGTTCGTACCTGTCAGAGCTGTCTTCCGGCCAGTTTCTTTGCCTTGCACAGAGAATGGAGCAGCCAGGAGGTTTCTGGCCTTGTTTAATTTCCCCATTCTTGATTGATAATTTTAGCATCAGCAGGAAAGCTGTTCTGGGCTCGCTGCCTGGAACGTCACATCGGGAGCCTGTGTTTGCTGGCGGCCCCAGAGCTGCCTCACAGGTAGCCCACCTGCCAAGAATAAGAAAGCAAGAAGAATCAGATTAGTTTCCAGACTGAGTTTCCTGTCTTCCCTTTGGAGGTCAGTCCACAGCACTGCCACAACAGGCAGAATGTTCCCTAGCCCACCTATGAAGGCTGGGAGGAGCATTCTGGTGTGTGCTGCTAATTCCTGCTGGCTGGAGTGAGTTGAAAGGTTGGCTCTGCACAGCCCACTGCTAATGTAGAAACCTGCTAAGAAAATAAAGAGCTGTGTTGTTCCAGGTGGAACTGCATCTCCTGCAGATGTGCCCGGAATAAAACTTGCAGTTCCTCAGCTCTGCAGTAGGTTTGAAAAGCACAAGGTCAATGATTGGGGTGTTAACCATAAACTGGTTTCCATATGCAGCCAGGCAGTCTCTCAACCCAGCCATGAGCTGAGAGTGTTTCACACTTCTCTGAAGCACTCGAGGGCCACCTCCAGAGCTGCAGCACTAGGAGGGATCTGAGTCTTCAGGAGATTGCCTGGGAGCAGCTCCAGAGGAGCTGTCTTGCCATCCTTGCTGTCTTTGGCAGCATACCCCAAGCCTGACCTTGCCATCACCATAACCAGCCACAGGTGATTCAGCCCTCCCCAGAATTCTAGCAAGGGGTTCTGGAATGATAATAAAAGTTGTGTTTCTTTTTTAAAATGGAGTGGAATATTCAAAAGAGGTTTCAGTAGCATGTTCATAAATTCCTTTGAGCTGGGTGCCTACATCAATTTTATTCTGTGGGGGCCCCTTGTTGCAGAGCTGCTCTTCTCAGCTGTCATTGCCAGACAGTGAAGAGATAAGAAAGGCTCATTACCCCCTCCTGAGTCATCCTCTTTCCTCTTACTCTAATTATAGTGAATTGAGTTCAAGTCTGTTGAAGTGGAAGTTGGAGTTTCCTAAAACTGTGGTGGGAGGCAGTAGATGAAGAGGCCAGCTGTAGGCTGTGGCTAGACCACAGCAGGAAACACGTGGTGAGATCTGAGGGTGATAATGTGGTGTGACACAAGTACAGCAGAATACAACACAACTGCCCTTTCTCCACAATGGGCAGGCTGTGAAAAAGTAGAGGAAAACAAAGCAGGAATGTCTGTTAGACTTGTCTGCTTGTCCTGTGGAAGACCTGAAGTTCATAAAGCTGGTGATTATCTTCAGGAGGCAGAGGTGGTGTGTCCAGGCTGGGGCCCCCAGCACAGCAGTGCTGATAAACTCTGTTAATCCCTTCTTATTTTTCAGGGAAAGTGTTTGACAGCTGTAATCTAACACCTGTGTTTGTGTTCCTTCTGTGTCCTAGTCCTCTCTCAGACTGCTGGCTCAAGATTTTGGTGCCATGGTCAACAACCCCCACCTGAGTGATGTCCAGTTCCAGGTGGACAGCGGGGACATCCTCTATGCCCACCTGTTCGTGTTGTACGCGCGGTGTCCGGCGGCGGCTCAGGCTGTGAGTGCTGCTGACATTCCTTCTGCGCCCAGGAGAGCCCAGGCTGCCCCCTCCCACAGCCAGCCAGTGCCCCAAACCAGCACAGAGCACTGCTGGGCTTGATGGCACCTGCCTCAGGAGCTGCAGTGGTTTTTCAGCTTAGGAAACCAGAATAAATCCTGACAAAGTGGTGAAAGATGTGCTGCTTTATCCAGCCTCTATCCAGGCTATGGGGAGTCAAGGATCCTTGCATTGCACCCATGAGCAATGAAGGCAGCTTCCCAAGTGCTTCTTGCTCTTGAATTTTTGTCCCTGTGCAAGCACAGGCTGCCTTGTCCAACTTGGTGTGTCCTGCCTGTCACCCAGGCTGGGAAGTGTAAGCAGGGAGTAGGAAGATTCTGGGAAGTACTTTAAAATAATCTACACAGAGGTTTTGTCACTCTTGCTTTGGAGGTACCTGTAATGGCTGTGCTTTTTGCAAGGCTAGTGAAGGAGTTCTTATGTTCCCAGAACATTTTAGGTTGAATAGCTCCCAGCCTGCTCCTGTGCAGTTTCCAGATAAATTCAAAAGAGACCAGATGAAACTCATGCAGAGAGGTGTAAATAACTCTGGAAATTGTGCTCTGGGAAGTAATTTGATTGCAAAACTAAGTGGAGAACTCTTAAGATCACCTTTTATATGTGTGACTAAGGCAAGTAGTTAAACAAAGTTAACAGCCATAGGGTCAGGAAGGACGTGGCCTGTTCCATAAGGAGCTCTGCATAACTGCCTCACCTTGGCAGCCTGGCCCCGGGGTAGGGCATGGGCAAATGGAAGGAGCTGATGGGAACAGGGATGAATGTAGGTGTTGTGTTGCTTTATGAGCAAACAGACCTTGCTTTCTCTGCCCCAGGTGCACAGCGAGGGGTTGGTGGTGGAGGAGGACGGGGCTGCACCGACGCACCGGGTGCTGCTGAGCGACACCTCGGCCGAGGCTGTGGCTGCCTTCCTGCGGTACCTCTATGCTGCTGACACCAACTTCCCTGCTGGGCTGCAGCCCCAGCTACGGGCTCTGGCTGCCAGGTGTGTACCCTGAGCATGTTTTGGATCCCCTCAGGCTTTCAGCCACACAGACCCCAGTCTGAGATCTTCCTTGCAGTTTTAGCGGCTTACAAATTCCATGGTGTTCTGCTACATCTTAAATGAAACTTGCATGTAAGGACGTCCTGCCCTCAGCTTTTCCACCCGTGTGAGAGTTTCTGTGTTCAGTATATGCTCAGCAGACTTTGGCTGAGAGTTTTGTCTCAGGATGGCTGTTGGCAGCTGATGTTGAAGATGATGAGCACAACTTCTATATGTGATTCTCACTTGATCTGAACAACACTTACAAAATGTATTGGATGCTCAGACTTCAATGTGTTGTGTTAGCCATGCTCCAGTTGTGGTCCTAGCCATGCACTAAGAGCTTGAAACAGGAGCAGTTGCTGAGAAATGGGAGGGACATGGTTGGAGTTTGCCAAGTGTATGTAGAGAGGTGCCCTGTCACTCCAAAAAGCCAGGAATATTGCACATGGCAGATATAATCCAGCCCCAGCCATTCCATGGGACCTTCCCATTGCCAAGTGGATTTAGTGTAGTCAGTCTCAAACATAGAAAAGGAAGAATGTGCCTACTTTCATGTGAGTGACACCTGGAAAAGGGTATTCGGAATTTTAGGAGTACACTGGATCTTGTACATCTTAGGAAACTCAACTCAGCAGCCTCATGTAAATTCCTTACAAAGCTCACAAAAGTGATCTGAGAGCCAAATGGTGAAGAAATGCTGGAGGAGGAAATACTAATGTTACTATTGTATCCTTGCAGGTTTGGTGTGAGGGAACTGATGGCAGAGTGTGAAAACAGCACTGGAGAGAGCCAGGTGTCTTCTGGAGTGGATTCAGAAGATGATCTTATCTCTGTGAGGGATGATGAAGATTGTGAGGACAGAGCTGAGAACTTCCAAGACCTCTTGAAGTCGGTGTGGGTGGGTGAAGATGAGGAAGAAGTAGATATGCTGAACCCTGAGTGTCAGAAGGAAGATGACAGTGAGGTGGGAGAACAAGAGCTGGAGGAAATCTATGAGTTTGCTGCAACTCAGAGAAAGATGGCTCAGGGTGAAAGAGAGGTGAGTGAGGGAACACGCTGCAGCATCGGCAGCAACACCGAGGCAGCCCAAGGTACAAACCAGCAAACTGAGGAGGAGGAGGTAAAGAGACCTGAATCTGCTTCAGTAAGCAACAGCCTCAGAGATCTGAGGGATGGCAACAGTGGGGAAAGATCTAAATGTCACTTGTCTGCACAAGAAGAGGAGATGCAGAATATAAATAGGTGCAAGAGCATGAATGATCCACAGGCTACTGTTGTGCCTCACCACAGTGAACCTCAGAAATGGGATGGAGCAGCCCTTGGTGCTAATGAAGGAGAGGCTGTTGGGGTATGTGAGGATGTGAAGGATTCCAAGTCACCTCAGGTCTCACATGATGAGGCAGATCACTGTGAAGAGCAGTTCCCTGTTTTCCAGGGTGATACTGATATAAATGACAGCTATGAATGTTTGTTTCCTGCCTCTCAGAGGGATCACTGTGACCCTTCCCCAGTGAAAGAAGTTACCAAAGAATCAGGAAAGTCGCCTAGTGAAAAACATGTTGGTCTTAAGGATTCACTTCTGTTCAGCAAGTCACAAAAAGACTGCTCTCCATGTAAGAATGGTTTTTGTGTCCCTTATGTGTCCCTTTTCCCTGTTCTTGGCTCTTCACCTGCATCTCCAAAAACAGAGGGAAAGTTTGCCAGGGAACATGTGTCAACACCAAAGCAAAACAAAAGGGAAAAATCATTCCCATCTGATGAAATACACTCCCAGAAAGCCAAGGAGCTGGGTGCTGCATCAGGAAAGGAGATCACAGTTTCTCCAGCAGAGCTTCCTCACAATGAATCAAACAAGCACACACATGTCCCAGTGTTGTCATCACCAGGCAGGAGGACTCAGGATGCTTCAGCTCAGAGGATCAAGGAGGGTGATGTTATTGTTTTATCTTCTTCTGATGATGAAATGGAGTTACAACAAGGCAAGAGCTTGGCAGAGTCTGACTCTGCTCTGAAGAAAATGGAACTCCCTGGACACCTGAAGTGTACAGACGTAGAACAAGGTCCTGAGATACCAAAACCTGGCCATAACTCATCAGTCCCTGAAACAGAGCAGAGATCAGCCCAGGTCTCGTGTGGCAATACAGACACAGTGTGTGTAAGTGGTGATGTAAAGGTGTCCCCTGAATTTCCTCTCAGCAGACAAACAGGTGCTTGTACAGGGATCAAACAGAGTCCAAACCTGAGCCCTGGGAAAAGGCTCAGTCATGAAATGTCTCCAGACAGCTCCTGGCTCGTGCCAGGAACACCAGTTCTGAGCAAAAGCAGAAGCTTCTCAGCACAGACTCAGGTCACAAGTAGTAATTCTTTAGAGGGTCCAGGATCTAAACTCAGCACAAAGAACTTAGCAGCAGGTAATATTAATCATGAAACAATGTTGTCAGACGAACATTTGCCTATGGAGAACTTGGCCAATGGAAAGAGCCCACCCAGCAGCCCAGCAGCAGAATCTTTTTCCAAGAACTCCCTTCCAGTTTCTCCAGTGGATCCAGTTCTCCTCTCCCCTCACACCAACACGGAAAGCAAATGTGCCAATATCTCAGGTTTACCCACACCGGTGCCTCCGTGCCAGGAGCAGCCACTGGAAGATAAAACAAACATCAGTGTAGTTGAGCTGGAGGACAGTGACAGGGAAGTAAGCCTGCCTTCTCTGGGTAGCAGTGTCCTGCTGTGTGAGGAGCCCCCACTCCCTGCTGATGACTGCTGGCATGTTGAGTGTCTGTCACCAGTCAGAGGTGATGGCCACGACTCCGGCCAGGTCAGCCATGCAAAGACCAGCATGGCCAGCAGCCCCAGCCCTGGCTCTTGGCAGGAGCAGGGGGAGAGCCCAGTCCAAGTACAGGGAATTAAGGGCAGCACCCCTCTCCAAGGAAGTTCCACTGGCAGGAGAACAACTTTGCACTGCCCTGAGAAGAGCCCTATTGAGCCATGTTCATCAGTGGGCAGCAGAGCCAGTTACCTGGACTCCAAAATCTGGGATGACTGGAATGGAGAAGAGAAGGAAGATGAACTTCCAGAGATTCTTCCTCTGTCTCAGAGGTTGGCAGCTGCAGCAGGGGCTGGTCAGACAGATCCTGTCAAGACTCCTGGTGAGAGCTTGTATTGATATTAGATTTATTGGGCTAGGTTAAACTGGTTTTATTTTAATGCTTATCTTACCTGTAGTTCACTTGACACACTGAAAGAGTCTTTGGGCTTTCTGATGCAAAGCAGTTGGCAGGGCCAGGCACAAAGAAGGTGCAGTCATTTGCTGTGGGAAAGAGCCTGTCTAAATGTGGGATTCCTGGAGTGTAGCCACATGTGTTTCATTGTCACCAGTATCTTGGTAGTGACAGTACTCCTTGCAGAAGCTGTACTTTGATAGAGAAAAACCAGCCAAAACAGAACAAAACACAGGCTCCAGCCTGCTTGCCAGTGGATTGATGGAATTGATGTCACAGTATCTAATTAAATATATTATTAATTATGCCATAGTAAATGATTAGTCTAAGAGGTGGTTAGAACACAATGTGTGAGACTGGCTGTGCTTCACAGTATCAGTAAACTGGTATCATTAAATCAGTATCTAACTCCAGACCCCAGTAGCTTGATTTGCTCAGTTCTTTATGCATCAAGTCTCTGTTATGAAATTTCTTTCCTGGGAGAAGGACCAGTGCACAGAATTCAGTAAACATGGTTTTAACTGCTTTCTAAATGTTGCCTGTTCTAGCAAAGCCCCAAATGGCCTCATTTTCAGATGTGACATATGTCCCAGTTTAAACTGTTTTCTGATGTAAAATCAATGAAAACCAAGTATCTTGATTAAGGGGGAAAAAAAAGTGTTGACTGTTCTGTCCAGTGTGAAGCTGAGTAATAACTAAAACAGCTTATAAAGTAGTAGTTGCTATTAAACAATTATTAGATAATATTAGATTTCTGCCACTAAGAGGAGAAGTTACCAGCCATTTTAAGTCCTTTCTGTACTGATTCTCATCACAGTAATTTCATTCTGCTGCAGAACCTTCCTGTCAGGAGAACAACAGGTCCCCCAGCACTCCAGTGACACCCATGCCAGCTTATTCCATCATGGAGACCCCCCAGCTGAAGAAGGAGCTGAGCAGGTGAGCATTACCTCCCCCAGGATGGCTCTCTACAAGCAGAACCTGCTGGCAGGTAGTGAAAGAAGGGGAACCGTGGTGAAGCTCCAGCCAGTGCTTTCTGAGGTCACATCACACTTTTCTAGCTGCACTTCCTGGCCTGAACATGCTGAGCTCTAACAGTGGAAGATGCAGCGTTATTGTAACATAAACTCCCACCTTTCTCTTTCAGATTCGGTGTCCGCGCTCTCCCAAAACGCCAGATGGTGTTGAAGCTGAAGGAGATATTCCAGTACACTCACGGGGACAGGGACTCTGACTTTGAGGATGAAATCCCCTATTCCCAGCCCCTCCCTCAGAAGTCCCCAGCCAAACGGCCGAGGCAGGTGAAGGCAGGCCGGGCTGTGGGCAAGAGGAAGCAGCCTGCCAAGGCTTCTGCAGTGCTCCCCAGGGATAAGGCTGATGGTGCATCCCATGGAACAGGCTGTGGCACACCCAAGGAGGGAACTAAAGTGACACATCACCGAGAAGGAGCCAAAGAGCAGGAAAGGCCATCTGTGTCCCTGGCAGCTGATGGTGAGGAGCTCCCGGCGTCCCAGGAGTCAGCAGGTTCTTCGGTGGATGGAAGTGACATCTCCTTTGGTTCACAGAGGTGAGGCAGTGAAATCCTAGACAAAATGCTCAGTGGTGCAGGACAGGGATGAAGTAGGAATGAGACAAACAGAGGTGAGTGTCCTTGTGGCCTACAGTGGCTGTGCCACCTCCTTGAGTGTGTCACGTGGAGGTCAGCACACTCCTACAAAAGCAACAGGCTTTGGATTTTCAGTCTTAATTCCCACTGAACTATTCTCAGAACATAAAAGGGCTGCTTATGAGCAAGGCCCAAATCTGGTATGCCTGGTGTGCAGGTCAGTGACACAGAGCACTCCGTGCTGCCTGACAACCTGCAGCTGGAGTTGGGAGAGGATGGCACAGCACCCCTTGGCAGAGCCTGCCAGGAGGGAAGGGCCAGGAGCCAGAAATTCCATACAGCTGTGGGCTGGGTGAGCAGGACCAGCGCTGTCCTGGCTGGGATGGGCAGTTGGCAGAAGCCCTGCCATGTTCTGCCTCTTTCATTTTGTGGGTGCTGGTAGTGCAGGGTCTGTGATCCCGCAGAGGAAAGTCATAGTTCTTCACCATAAGGGATTTGGGGAGCTCTGGTCCTGTCCTTGTTGGCCTGTTCTTTCCTTGACCTCTGGTCCATTTCATCCTGCTCTTAGTTCTTTCATGAATGGATTTGAAACCTGTGCTTTTGCATCTGAGGAGGAGGAAGAAGAGTTTCCAGCATCTCAAGCAGCAGCTCGGGAAGAGGAAAAGCTGGAGGCAGTAAGGTGCTACATCCTCTCAAACACGGCCCTGTACAACAGGATTCTCTTCTATGAACCCATCGAGCTGGCTGATCTGCACGCAGAGCTCAAACAGAACGGCATTAAAATTTCCAAGGCGAAGCTGCTGAACTTTCTGGATTCTCAGTGCATCACAACTACCATGGCCAAAGCCCGGAAAGAGCAGGTACAGAAAAGGAAGGAGAACAGAAAACAGAGAAGGCGATACCGAGTGAAGCCCACTCCTCCCTCCTGACAATTCCGTGCATGGAGGCCTTGCTGCCAAGCTGGAAAGCCCCTTCCCAGCTCGTGCTCTGGCAGCAGGCAATGGGTGGAGCACTGTTGCTCCTTGTGGCCTGATCCCAGGTGAACGGGCCTGAGCTGCTCCAGCCCTCTGCTCCGACTGCACAAACCCCCCATGGCTGCCCTGCCCTCAGCACACAGCTCACCTGGAACCTCTTTCCACCCGATTTGACTCTTGTGCCTTTTCTTTCCATTTTTCTAATAGATTTTAGGTCCCCAACTTTTCTTTGTGCTTCCCTCAGTGACACTTGCCAGGACCTATTTCCTGGATCTGGGCTGTGAAATGCTTCACCCTTCACATTCCAGGATTCAATCCACTCTGTCAAGCACAGCCTGTTTACACTCCTGTGACTTCCATCTTTACTTCTTCAGCACAGTTCGCACTGCTGATTTTTGAGGCAGGGAATTCTGTGGAAATACATAAAAGGCCTTTTTTCTATCCTTGCTTCACTTGGCAATCTCAACTAAAACTCTTAAATCTGTGTTTCTGAAATGGCTGCAGAACAGGGCCGGGGTTTGTTCTGGTCCCTTCGTGACGCCTCCCAAAAGCGCCCCTGACACCTGATGTCACAGGAAAGCCCTTTCAATTGGAAAATCCAGTGGGATGTGTCCATCTGCCCATGGGATCTGTGTTCAGATCCCTCTGCTGCATTTCCTGAGCACCCTTCTCCCTGCTCAGGCTGGCCTGAGTGTGTCCCTGGCAGAGATGTCTTTAAAAAAATATTTAAGTGAGCACTGGAACTTTTCAGCACTTCTCACAGCTTGAGCTAAACCCACTGCTTGGAACAGTCCCATTTCCGAACTGGACTGGTCCTAGCTCTAAAGAGTCTGGGACTCCTGGGGAAGTCTTGGACCCTAAATTGTCATATTTTATATATTGACCTTCACAACAACTTCGGACTTTTGTCTGTTTGGCAGTTCTGTGTGTGCAAAGGCTCACTGAACAAAATGGAAACAACACAAAAAGAGGGCAGATTTCTAGATGTATTTATGTATGTGGGACATACAATTTATGGTTTTTTTATACAGTGTTTGCTTTTGATTTACATTATATACAATAAACAATTTAAATCCTGTCCATTCTCATATGGAACAGTAAACAAACACAGCAATGTATAGAAAACCTGAACTTTATTGAACTAGACTACTCTTCCCAGCTTCAGCTAGAGAGTGAGAACATGACTGGGAAGCCTATGCCTAAAAAACCTAAACTTGAACTGTTTGAAAAACTTCAACTAGGGGTAGAGAAGACTTCTGGGAAACGTATTTTTCCTAATAACAAAGGGGTTCCTAACACCTATGGGTGGGAATGTCCCAGTGCCTGGGTTCGGCACTGGTCATACATTCCCTGCCATGTCCAGCAAACCCAGAGACGAGCTGGGGCTGGAGACTCAGAGGAGAGGCGAGAAGTGGAGTCTCCTCCTCTTCTGAGTGCCAGGGCTCCATCGCCTCTTCCCCCTGGGCACTGGCCTCTGCCGGGAGCTCGGGCGCAGACACATCTCCATCAGGGCCCGGTTCTCCAGCAGCAGCTGCAGCAGCTCCGTGGAGCAGCCGTGGCCCTGGCAGCGCGGCTGGGCAGGGCCCGAGGCGCTCCGGCTCTTCTCCTGCAACACAGGGCACAGGGAGCCGATGGAAGGGGCAGAGGGGCCTCAGGGGGCTGAGCCCTCGGGCGCTGCCTTTGGCCTCTCCTGCACAGAGAGCCCCAGCCCGGCCGGGCTGCCCCGGGCAGGGGCTGCAGCGAGAGGAGCTCCGGCCGCCTCTGCCGGGGCTCCCGGGGGCTCAGCCGGGGCTCCCTGGGGCTCAGCCGGGGCTCCCTGGGGCTCAGCCGGGCCCGTTCCTGCCCAGCAATGGGCTCAGCCCCCGCCAAAGCCCCGTTCCTGCCCAGTGATGGGCTCGGCCCCGCTCTGCCCCCGCCAAAGCCTTGGCCAAAGGCTGCCCCAGAGGCCCAGCACCCTCGGGGCCTGCCCAGCTCTGCTCCCCCATGGGGGCTCTCAGCCCTCGCCCCACACCCTCCTGGCCCAAGGCCTTGGCAGCCCCGGCAGCGGCCCAGCTGCCTCAGCCCTTCTCTCACCTCTCCCCAGCGTCTCCTGAGCCCTCTGACAAGGACCCAGCCCAGGTAAATGCCCTTGAGAATCAAGGCCACGGCTGAGCAGATCCACAGCAGCACCTCCAGGACCAGCATGGTGTCCCTCATTGGCGCCACGGCCTCCTCCTCTTCCAGGGCCTGGGGAAGCGCATCCCACGTCCCTATGTCCCCAGCAGCAGGGCTGCAAGGGTCCAGTGGCTGCACCAAGAGCAGCAGCACTGAGAGTGGCAGCAGTCGCAAGAGCCCCTGGCCGAGCATGGTGCTGCTGAAGGTGGAGCTGGCACTGCTGAACAGGCTCTGGACATCCTTCCCAGCTGACTTCTGCCTGGGCTCTGGGCACAGTGACGGGCTGGGGACACTTATCAACCACCCTGATGTCCCCAAAGGCTGTGATGTCACAGAATCAATTGGGGTGGAAGAGCCCTGTGAGATCACTGAGTCCCACCTGGGACCCATCTCCACAATGGCAACCAGACTAGAGCTTTGAGTGCCTCTCCCAGGCTTTGCTTGAACACCTCCTGCCACAGGGAATCCACCACCCACCTGGGCAGCCCATTCCAATATCTGATCACGCTTTATGGGAAGAAATTCTTCCTAATGTCCAACCTAAACCTCCCTTGATTTTGGGTTGTGAAATGCTTCACCTGTCTCATTCCTGGATTAAATCCACTCTCTCAAGCAGTGCCTATTTACATCCCTCTTCACTTCTTCAGCACAGTTTGTCCTGCTGATTTTGAAGGCAGAGGATGATGTGAAAATACCTACAATGCCTTTGTTTTTAACTTGGTTCACTTGGCAATTGCTACTAAAATTCCTAAATCTGTGTTTCTGAAACAGCTGCAGAACAGGGCCATCACTGTGGGATCATTGAGTCCAGCCTGTTACCCATCACCACCATGGCAACCAGAGTGACCATAGTGCTAGCCACGGGCTGGGACAGGGGCCTTGTCTCTGAGCTCCATGTCCAGTCTGTCCTAAAATACCTCCCACGTTGGTGACTCCTCCATCCCCCTGGGCAGCCCATTCCAATATCTAATCACCCTTTCTGGGTAGAAATTCTTTCTAGTGAGTGTCCAGTCTAAACCTCGAATGGTGCACGTATGGAGGGTCTGTGGCGTACAGTCCAGCTGACCTTGGGTGATCAGGATGCTGGGGAAAGGAAATGGCACTTTTCCTCTCCCACCTTCCTCACCAAGGGCTGCAAGCAATGACTGTTTTGAGAAGGACAGGGCTTGCCTTAACTGGCCTTCCTGCTGATGCTGTTCCCTCAGTGTACCTGTATTTCTCTCAAGTACACACCTCACATGTGGAAAAGCTTCAGTCCTACTGACCAGTCTTAATATGGGATTATAAATATCCCTTCCCTTTTTTTTTTTTTGTTCTGGTTTTAGATAAGACTTATATCCACAATCCAAGATTTCGTGATTGATTATTACATCTTTACCTTCACTGAATGCAGCATCCCAGTTCAGTGGACATAAATTACAATCATTCAAATCACATCATGTCTTAAAACACTTTACTATGTTAGGAAAAAAGAGTTGAATTTTAATGCCACATCTTTGCTGTCAGGTTTCGGAGCTGACTACTTTGTAGATGCTTGCCTTGATGCTTCCTTGTTGCTGAAGTTGACAAAATGTAGTTCTGAAAGTTTTCTTACATTATGAGAAAAGGATTTAAAACCTTTTGAAGCCTTCAAGACCACAAGGACATGTCTGAAATACACTGCAAATTATCTGAATCCTATCTCATTCTCCTGCTTCATTAATCCCTGAGCAAAGCGGGCCTGCCTGAGTTAGCGCTGCTGTTGCCATCTGCCAGTGCTACTGCATTGCCAAACAATTCAAATTGTAGATATTTCCCTGGTTTTTGCCTTCCTAATGCATGCTCCTTTGCCTTGGAAGATACACTGTCACAATTTTTTATTTCCAACTGTGTAGTAAGTTACCAAAACTACTTTCATAATTCTGTTGCTTTTAACACTTTCAGTGCTGCCAAAAAAGTCGTCTAAAGTTGACGCACTCAGACACGAGGGAAAACAACGTGGACACGGGTCGAGAGAAAGCGGGCAAAAGCTTGGGGCTCTGGGCCCCACTTTATTTATGTATGTTCTTAGAAATCACCGTGGATTGGAGGGGGAAATCAACACCCCTCAATCACACTGGTTAAAGGAAAGGTCCATCAAACGTCTCCGCCTAGGAGAAATGGAATGCAAACAACTGGCACTAGCAAAACATGGCTATGTTTACAGAAAAGACCTGTGAGAAAAATCTCACAGAAGTGACAACAAAGAGAACTGTGAAGCTCAGGGCAACATAAAGTATTAGTTGGTTTTTTTCAATTAAAGAAATGTTACTGTTATTGCACAAAGCTTCTGTTTTATGTGAGCACCATGTGAGCTTCTAAATTCGCTGTGACAATCAAATGACCAGTGGGATTGAGTTGGGATACTCCATAATGGTTTGTGTCACATTTCCTGCCTGAAAAAAAACCAGCCTAAATAGGTTTATTCTGAAAGGCTGTGCTGCAGATGCCTATGAAACAATTCTGCATGTGAGAAGAGAGCTGTTTTCTTACACAGGCACAGCTCTGTGTGTACAGTCACCCTGTGTGTACAGTCAGCCTGTTTAACGGCATTTAATGAGTGTCTGTGATCCCTCACTGTGGTCAGGACCCTTGGAGGGCCCAGTTGAACTGAAAAATGTGAGAATGCTGTAAAGCCCAGAGTGGTGACTGCAGTGCCTTTCCCTTGTACTGAGCCAACAGATCCACACTTACAGTGCCAGCGTTTAGATACGGAAGGGATAAATCTGAGAGCAATCCTCCCTGCAGTTCTTCAGGGGGACTGGAACTACTCAGAAAGCGCATTTCAAATGCATCGCTTTGCTTTCCGTATTGTCCCAGTATAAAGTTTCTTCCGGAGGCATTGCATGTCAGATATCTAATGGAACACAGAGTGCCTGGCACAGGTGGCGTAGCCTTTGGCAGAGCCCAGGGAAGATGTGGACTCCAAATCCCTGCAGACATTCAAGACCAGGTTGGATGGGGCTTGGAGCAACCTGGTCTAGTGGAAGGTGTCCCCGCCCATGCATGGGGTGGAATGGGATGAGTTTTAAGGTCCCTTCCAACCCAAACCATGTGTGATTGCTGAGAATTTAAACTCATGCCCAAAATCAGCACAATCCCACTGCTTCCTTCCCAACACTTTTGAGACCTGGGTGGCTCCAGCCCCTGACAGTGCCCAGGTTGGGCACGCATCTCCTGGAAGGGTATGGAGCCCAGGTACAGATTTCCGGAGTTCTGCTCTGGTGTCCTCTGGAAATTTTCTTCTCAGAAAGCGCTGGCTGCCATCGTGTCTTGTTCACTGAGCCTCTGCAGCGAAGGCTCCGTGTTTCCCCCGGGGCGGCCATTCCCTTCCCGCCTGAAGCCCTACCAAAGTCCCTTAGGGAAACCCTCCGGCGGCCGTGGCGGCTCGCCCAGCACACGGGGGTAAGGCTCGGGACGGAGCGGGCAGCAGGTGCCGGGTACCGAGCCCTCAGGTGGGCCGAGACCGCCGCCACCGCAGCCCCGGCGCCGCCATCCCGGGTCCCCCTCAGCGCCACAGGCGCCGGCGCCATTGGCCACCATCGGCCGTCACGTGACCGCGCCTCA
>VWZT01013069.1:326696-360576 GCA_013397055.1 Pachycephala philippinensis
CAGCCCCCGCATTCCCTCCCCGCCTCCCCAGCCCCACAGCTCCCGCGGGTCCGCAGCGGTTCGGGGGCCTGGTGCACCCCCGCAGAGCCGCCCTCTGCTCGGTCGGGTAAATCCCGGCCCGTCTGACCCGCCCCGTGTCTCCCCACCCGGAGCAGGTCCCTTGAAAGGAGCTGGAAATGATTTCCCACATGGATCAGAAGAAGGAACTGTGGTTCTCCCACCTCCGTGCCTACCGAGGGAAGACCGAGACACTGCTGAGCAGCACTTGTGCAGGTAAGGGGATGGTACAATCATAGAATCGTTAAGGTTGGGAAAAACTCACTAAAATCATGGAATCTGACCATTAACCCAGTACTGTCCAGTCATCTGTGAACCCGTGGGTGAGAAAAACTGCTCCAGGATTCCCACACCCTACCAGAATGCACCGCATTGGTGATACCAGGATGGAACACGGTCCTCTCAGTAGTCCCTGGCAGCAGTCAGTGCTGGGTCCCAGAGAAGGCAGTGGTGTGTTCCTGGATGCTTTCCCAGGCCCTGGCACTCTGTGACTTTGGAAACTCCTGAAGCAGACATACAATGTCTCAGTGTCTCACAGCTCTCTCTGTATTTTCTTGCCATCTGAAGTTGTGCACATTTTAGCATCCGTGACAGCTTGCAGCCAGTAGTTCCACAGCATATTCAGCTGCTTTGTGAGTTGCTGCCTTCTTTAGTTTGCTTTGAAGCTGCCTTCTAGTAGCTCACTTCATGTCAGTTGTTCTTAATTCAGAGCAGATGGTACAGGAGGGATCCCCACCCACCCCATGGGTCACTTGTGGTTTTATAATCCTCTGCAATACCCCTGTCTGCTGTACCCTTTATCTCCAATGCAGAAGCTGTTCTGTGCCTTTTATTATTCATGTAATGCTCTGTATTTCCCTCAGCTCTATTGGATTTCTCTGAAATGGAGGATCCATCCCTGCCCTTGCACACAGTCAGGCCGTGGGGTTTGAGCTGCAAGGGCACAATTACATTCTCTTTATTCTCTGTTTTTCCCTAACAATTATTAACATTTGATGGGCTGTTTTGTCAGCCTGGGAGCTGCAGTTTTCATCCATCTGCTCTAACTCCAAGGGGCTATTCTAGAATGATATCAAGAACATCCTAGGCTCATCCTGGTATAGAGGCTGTTCCCCTCTGCACTGAATGTCCTCTGTGATTCTCCTGTCACCTGGGTGGTCAGTATCATAAGGCTCTGACACAGTTTATAGTCAGTCTTTGTGTCTGAATAACAGAATCATAAGCACCTCCCCTTTCCGTTCCTTCCCACCTCATAAGGGTCATTCATCCCATTGCAGCTGAGTTTCCTTACCAGTTTTGGTGAAGGATGAATGTCTCTGGGAATGCCTTTGGACTCCAGATCTCCCTTTTGCTAAAACTGGTGACATCTCTGAAGAGCCCCAAGTGGGTTCTCTTGAGAAAGAGATCCAAGGGTACATTTAAGGTGATATTTAGGTTTTTTCCCCAATGTCTGCACTTATTCTGATTAGCTGGAGCTTGACTCAGAGCTTAGCACTGGCAGTCTTGGGCATATCAGAGGCTTGAGCATCAACCCAAATTGGCATGGGCTGAGGAAGAACCACCCTCTTCCTTTCTGACTTCTTATTAATTTTTTGTCAGTTCAGCCTTGCACTTCTAGTACGAATTCCTGAGCATTGTGAACTTATTCTCCTTGCACTTAAAACACCTCCAGTGAGCTCCTGTCATCATGATCAAGCCCTTTACAGACAACAGCAACAGAACAACTTCCCAAGCTCCACTGTCTGCTCAGTAAGTCTGACCCACAGGGCAAGAGCTTCATGCTGGGCTGCCAGAAATGTCCTTATCCTGTCTTTGGATGTCCCCCTTCTCTTTTCCTCCAGATCCCACCTGGATGGAGTAGCTGCAGACAGATGGTTATCAAAGTTCCAGTTTCTGTTGCTCTCATGGAACAATTCTAAGGAAAACTATATGAAGTGTCAATGTCACACCAAGCTACTGTAAAAGGCATCTCAGGAGTTCACTGTGAAATCACATTGTGATGTTTCCTTACACTGCCCAGAAAGAGGAAGATCAAATGTGTACTTATATCATCTGGGCTGTAATTCTGGACTCTCCTTCCTTTCTTAGTTCTGCAGTGACTCTCCTGCTCCAAGACAGCACTTCCTCATCCCAGTTCTGTGTGCTCTCCCATGCATCCATGGGAGCATAAAGTTGCCTTTCTTCTGCTTTTAAGACTGGCATAAGCCGTGTTCGAGGTGTCTGATATTTCATCCCTTAGGGACAGTGTCTCCCTCTCTCTGCAGCACCAGCAGCAAAAGATCAGGGATGTTTCGTTTGTTCTGCTGAGTAGGACAGTTCTTTGTGGCACTTCCATGACTCCCAATTCAGCTTTTAATAACTTTTCAGATATCGTAGAACAGCAGCCATCTTTCCCATTCAAGCACTAAACTTTTACCTCTAATATGCCAATAATTTCAGTGGATTCAGGTTCTGTCAGAGCACACGGGGCTGTTTCCAGGCTTTGTTCCTATGAACATACTGAGAAATCCACTGTGTAGTTTGGAGGGAAATATCAGAACTTTCTGTAAGAGTCAGTCTGGTGAATTTTTAGAATTTGATCCCTTTTGATTTCCCCTATCTAAAGTTTCCTGTCTGTGACTTCTCCCCAGATTCTCATTGCAGCTGAAGATGGGATTGTGAGCAAAACAGAGAAGAATCCCCACCAAGGCATCCCTGGGCCAGCAGATCCTGAGGTTTTACTTGCAGGACTCTCCAAGGAGAACAATTCCCAGAGTCCTGCACATGGCCGAGTCATCCCACACAGGTCAGAAAGGGTTCAGAGACCTTTGGAGAAGAGGCAAAGCCAAGTGATGCTGCGTGGGAAAAGTTTCAGGAAGCTGCCAGATGTTATCCAGCAGAGAAATTCCTCTGTGGGGAGACTGATGATATGTGGGGACTGCGGGAAGAGCTTCCGTGTGAGTTCCAACCTTGTCCAGCATCAAAGAATCCACACTGGAGAGAAACCCTTCTGCTGCACCGAGTGTGGGGAGTGTTTCCGGCAGCGTTCCCATCTCATCCAGCACCAGAGGATCCACACGGGGGAGAGGCCCTACGAGTGCTCCGAGTGCGGGAAGAGCTTCAGCGTGAGCTCGAAGCTGCTCCGGCACCAGGTGACCCACACCGGGGAGAAGCCCTTTAGGTGTGCCGAGTGCGGGAAGAGGTTCTCCGGGAACTGCCAGCTGGTGCAGCACCGGCGAGTGCACACCGGGGAGAGGCCCTACACCTGCAGCAGCTGCGGGAGGAGCTTCAGCGTGAGCTCGGCCCTGGCGCGGCACCGGCGCGTCCACACCGGGGAGAAGCCCTACGGCTGCGCCGAGTGCGGGAAGAGCTTCAGCCAGAGCTCCGAGCTCATGAAGCACCAGCGGGTGCACAGCGGGGAGAAGCCGTACAAGTGCTCCGAATGCGGGAAGAGCTTCACCGTGAGCTCGGCCCTCATCCAGCACCGCCGCTTCCACACGGGCGAGCGCCCATACGGGTGCTCCGAGTGCGAGAAGAGCTTCACGGTGAGCTCCCACCTCATCCAGCACCGCCGCTTCCACACCGGGGAGCGCCCCTTCAAGTGCACGGAGTGCGGGAAGAGCTTCCTGTGGAGGTCGGCCCTGCTGCGGCACGGGCGGGTGCACAGCGGGGAGCGGCCGTACGCTTGTGCCGACTGCGGGGACAGCTTCAGACAGAGCGCCCACCTCACCCAGCACCGCCGCACCCACACCGGCGAGCGGCCCTACGCCTGTGCCGACTGCGGGAGGGGCTTTGCCGTGAGCTCCGCGCTCCTGCGGCACCGGCACGTCCACAGGGCGGTGGAGCCCTAGGGTCTGATCCCCGTGATCCCGGTGTCTCCGTTCCCTCCACTGACTGCCCTGCTCGCGGAGTGGGAAGGCACTTTCTTGTAGGAGAACGAGTCCTAAAGGAGAGAGGTGCAGATAGGGGAGAGTCAGTGCGAAGAGCTGGAGGTCTGGAGAGGGGCGTGGACACAGCAGGGGAGGTTGGTGGTGTTCGGGAGGGAAAGCTCTTTTGAGAGAAAGGGAGTGCTTCGAAAAGGCTGGAATGTGCTTGGTGTATTTCAGAGGAAGGTAAATGACTCTGTGCCCACATGTGGACAATTAATAGAGTGAAGCGCACACAGACCATCTTAGAGCCCGCAGCGCTCGCTCAACAAAAGCTCCTGATCTCTGTGTTCAGAGGCGCTGAGCTCCCTCCCTCAGCACACGGGCTGGGGCCACAGCATAAAGAAGCCCAAGGCCTGGTGCCCTCGGCCCCCCGCGCTGGCTGTCCGTGTGTCCCCCCGGCCCTGCAGGGGCTGTGGGGTGACAGCTGCGCTGGGTGCTGTTGCTGNCGACCGCTCTTTCCGCCTGTCCGGGCGCAGCGCGGTTTGCGCATGCGCGGGTTTGCGCTCCGGCCGCCCCTCAATAGGCGGGGCGTCGCGCGGCGCCGGCCAGGTGAGCGCGCGGGAGGGGCGGGGCCAGAGTGACGCCTCGGTCGCCTCCACCAATTGGCGGCTTCGGCGCGTGCGCGGCCTCGCGCGCCGACCGCCTCCAGGCGGAGTCCTCGCGCGGCGTCTCGGCCGCCTGCACCAATCGGCGGCGCGTGCCGTCCGCGGCTCCTGATTGGCCGCGCCGTGACCCCTCGCCAATAAATCCAGGTCGGCCGTGCGGGGCCTTTGTCTCGCGCCGGGGGCCGAGGATTGCGGCGGCAGCGGTGAGTGCGCGGCGCGTCCCCATGGCAACGCGGCCCGGCCTGGGCCCGCGGGCCTTCCCCCTCCCGTGGGACTGCACTGCGGGGCTCTGCCCGCCCCCGGCGGCGGCTGGGCCCGGCACGCTGAGGCGGGGGGGCGCTGGGCCGGGAAGCCCCCCCGGAGCGCCTCAGAGCCGTGTTTCCCCGCCGGGGCCCGGGGCTGACATGACCGCCTGGGCCCACAACTCCCGCCCGCGAGCCGTGTGCCCGTGCGGGGCTGGGCGCTGCCCACCCGTGGTCAGCTGTCCCTGATCCTGCCCTGTGTCCCCACGGGCGAGCGCCTGCCCAGGGCCGGGGGTGTGTGCCAGCTCTGGGGCCTCAGAGCCCCGCAGTGACTCTGCACGGCTGCTCATGAGCGGCGCCCGGGGCTTCGGGGACAGGAGCCCTGAGCTGCGTCCTCCTGGTGGCGACGGGGCCACTTGGCTTTCCTCGGCCCTGCTGAGCTCAGAGAAGCACTTGGAGAACGAAGGCTTGTTGCTGTCCCTCCTTTTTCATTATTGGCAGTTGTCCTATTCAAGCCTCAGCACTGCATTGCACATATCAGCCCTAAGTGCCTGTCGCTGGCCCTGCTTGGCACGTCCCAAGCACAGCTGACAGCGTGCTGGGACAGGCACGGCAAGCACTGGCTCTCCCCAGAGCAAAGGCTGTTTGGTATAATCGTGTGTGTGTCTGTCACAATGTGTTCTTTCTCACCCCAGATCCAACCCTGACTTGTCCCTTGGCTGTTCTCATAGCCAGGGTGAGAAAATAGGTTCTTGATGGGCTGCCTGACACAAGGGCCACCACCAAAGGGCAGAACTGGACAAGGTCTTTGAGCTCACCAGGAGCTTCCTTTGGTCGGTTTGCTGAGGCGCTGGGCTGCAGCTCTGGAAGACAGCAGTAGCGTTTGTGTGGGCACTGCTAGAAGTATCTCGGGCTTGAATTACTGCCTAAAGTTAGGCTGTGTCCAGGTGAAATCTTCAGCCTACCTGGGATTAGGTAATGTGGTAATGGAGTCTGTGAGGCTCCGTTTCCAGCAGCAGCCAGTGCCAAATCCCTCCCCAGAAGGAGAAGGAGATGAGAATCTGTCCTGCTGGGATTGCCAGGTAACCTCTGGGAGGATTCTTCAAGCCTCTAGGCCTGGGGTTCTGAGGTTTGTTTCTGCTGCAGTGATGCTCAGGTAGGTCCAACCACACTCTGAGCTCTGCGTGTGGGAAATGCCTTGAAGTTGCATAAAAATTAAACAGCAGATATGGACTCTGTACTGCCTGCATGTTTGTGAGTTATCGAACTTCTCCCAGAGTGCCCCAGCAAAGCCAGGGCTTCCAGTCCTCCTTCCCTGCAGCAGCAGTGTCTTCTTCCTTCAAAAAGCATGGGATTATTGGGATTAAATGTCTTCGTACCCTGAGAAGAACAGCTGTGCGTCTGGTGCAGCTTGTTGAGGAGATGTGTGTAGGGACAAACTGCACACATCTAGATGAGGTAGAGGTGCTTTCTCAGGGGGTTTGAACAGTCACTGGGAAAGAAATGTTTGGAATGCTGAGGTATTCTGTACCAAACCTCCTCCCCACTCTCCAGCCCTGCTATCCCAACTGGTAGCTGTTGGATTGCTCCCAGGCAGGCTCTGTCTGGGCACTGGGAGGTATGTGTTTACCCTGAACATCAGCCAGGTCCTGGATGAGCAGATTTCCCTGCAGCAAATGAAATGACATTCCAGCCTCTGCAGAGGAGGTGGCAGCTGCCTGAGCCTTCTCCTTGGCATGTGGGACATGCCCCCTTTCAGAGGAGCAGGGAAACCAGGGCTGTGACCACAGACTGGAGCTTGCAGCTGCCAGTTTTTGAGTAAAAACGGTGTGTGGTGGTGTGAGACACAATGGCTCTGACTGCCTTTCCTCACAGTTCTTCCCAGCACTGGGAAGGATGGGGTGGGTTTGTGCTGACTTGTCTTGTCGGGAAGGTGTCTGTGCTAGAGACTGAAAAATCAGGAAAAATCTGAGCTTCCACATTTTCCTGCACGTGTTCTGCCCTCGCCTGGGGCTACAGGGACTGGTGTTACCACTGCCCTGCCCATTGCTGTGGGGAGGAACTTGTCAGGCTGAGCCCTGCAAAACTCACACAAGTCTGAGAGTGCACCAGAGGCCTTCAATGACTTTTTGCACGCTAATGCCTGCTCCCAACAGCAGACAGTGCTCCTGGGACAGTCATTCTCCATTCCCATTAGTTGTGCTTCTACAACACTAGTAACTGGGTTGGGTGAAGGCTTCTGAGACCCCCCTAGGTCCCCTGTGGGACATGGAGAACCAAGTTGCTGTGTGAACATGAGTGTGCTCAGGGTGTGGGAGTGGAGGCTCTGATGAGTGAGCAGATGTGATGATCTCAGGGCCGTCTATGTCTGGCCATTGAGCCACTGCTGCTATTAACCACTAATTTCTGAGGCCTGATGTGGTGTGTTCCTTTGGACTGGATTTGATGTCAGCCTTCAGGCCTCTCCCAAAGGATGAGTGGTGCTCAAGTGCTCTGTAGCTCTGCTCTCACCTGCTGCTTTGTACCGGTGGCTGTTGCAGGCGTGTGGAGACAGCACACCTCACCTCCAGGACTCTTGCTTTCTGGGAGTATAAGATAATTTGGAACTAGTTTGTCTAGTTTCCTTTTGGAATCTGCATCTCTTGAGAAGGTCCTGGCCTGCCATGAGCAGAGCAGGCAGGCAGGGTGTCACAGAGCTGGTGTGGCCAGTGGGCTGTTCCTCCTGTGCCCACGACAGGCTCCTGGCTGAGCTCAGGTGGGTCGTTTGCCTTTGTGCTTTGGTGTCCCTTCCCCACAGCGGGCATTTCCCAGCATCTGAAGCTGAAGCTGTGTGAGGAGTGAAGATGGGTCCCTGAGTTGAGCTGCCTAGTGAGTGATCACATAGACAGTACAGCACCTGAAGCTGGTTTCTGCCCTGACCTTTATCCTGGGGTGGGGAGGCTGCACCATGCCATGTCAAGGGAGGGGTGATGAGAATGTAGGGCTGCCACCCCAAATGACCCTGAGTGACTTCTGTCCCAGCCCTGGGCTCCTGGCATCGCAAACTAATGCATTTGGTCAGTCTTCCCCTGGGGAAGGCTCTGTCGCAGGGAACATAAAGACTCTGTGATGACAGGGGAAACCTTCACCTGGTGAGGAGTCCCCCAGACCAGGTGCTGTGTCTGAGCTGGAGGGAGCCTTGTGCTGCACGTGACAATGGGGCTCAGCCCCAGCTCCTGGTTGGAGTGTGGAGAGCACTGAGGGTGGCTGTGAAACAGGGCTTAGAAACTCTGGGGTGAAGAACTGGAAAGCAATTAATTTCTAACTGGTGTGCTCATGTGAGCTGGGGCCCAGCAGCTGCTGTGCCAGTGCTGGCCCTGTGCTGACCAGCTCGAAGTCTCTGCTTGTTGGTTCTTGCAATCCCCAGCCGTGGGCTGAGCAGTGAATCCATGGATGCAGCCTGGCAAGGGGGGCTGAACTGGAGGAGCATGAGGATGGTTCTCTCAGTGAGTGCTTTCTGAAGAGCCAGCAGCAGCTTAGCTCCTTGCTCCCAAGGCTGCCTGTAAGGTGGTGGTGGTGTTCTGCACAAAGCTGATTACAGGTCCATTTTATAAATGAGTAGCCTGGATTTCTGTGCTCAGCCAATGTAATCCAGGTATGTCTTGGTCTTGCCTTTGGGTGAGGCTTATGCATCCTGTTACATCCAAGGAGATTTTATTTCCTTTTGCAAAAGAGGAGAGGGAACCCAGTTACTTGTGGGATTTGAAGTAAACTCTGCCAGGCAGGAGAGAAGGGTGTGAGTGGGAGCAGGAGCTGTCTGCTGCTCAGTGTCCTTGGAGAGTGGCCCAAGAAAGGCAGAGCAGTGAAATCTGCCCCTGCTTTGGAAGTTCCTCTTCCTCTATTCTGTCACAGGGAATGTTCTTGTTTCCCCTGTGAGCTGCCTGACTTCAGAGCTCAGCTGGCCTAATTCACCACTGCTTTCTTTCCGGAAAGCTTTGTACTGCTGTGGAAATGTAGCTTGTTCTTCCTCCTGAGTGAAGGAGAGGGGCTTCCCTTTCCAGTTACTCTGCTCAGAGTGTGACATTGGGGGAAATATTTGGTAGCACCAGGGGAAAGCAGCCTGCTCACAAGTCCAGTGCAGATTCCCAGCATGGAGGTCTCGTCTTCAGCCAGGAGCCATCCTGAACTGGGAAATGGAATGCAGGCTGCTGTGTTGTAGGTCTCCTCTGAGGCTAATGTTTTGTGAATTGGGTGTCAGTGTTGAAGTTCACCTGAGGTAGCTGAACTGAAGAGGAAATCTGCTTCCTTGGAAGTGGCTGGTGTGAGGTGGAAACAGCCAGAGGCTGCTCCTCACTGCCCTACCTGGTGGAGCTGCTCAGAGAGCTCTTTGCTGGACTGTTCAGCATTTCACACCCATCCCTTTGCTAAGGCAGCTTCCCCTGCAAACCCCTCTCTGGTTTTGCTTTTCAGACTGATCCCCAGCAGTGAGCTCAATGCCGTCAGCCCTGGAGAGCCCAGAGGGGGGAGAGGAAGACATCTTGAACTATGAGGAAATACAAAGTGACCCTGTCAGGTGAGTTCTGTCCTACACAATGGGACAGACACAGCCTTTTGGGCAAGGCAGAAGATCTTCCAGGTAAAGGAGTAATCCTTCTCATCTGAAAGAAGTGAGGGACCCCAATAAGTGATTAATCAAATACATGTGCTGTGAAATCTCTTTAGTCAAACTGTACTGTAAGGGTGGAAGGGATGGGAAAGAGTGATCTGGCAGGGCTGACAACACACAGGTTTTTTTTTTAGTCTCTACTATCGAAGTTACATTTCAGAAACACTTTGACTATTTGGCAGTTGTGTTTGTGTCTTCCTGGCCAAGGGGAGCCAGTTTTCCATGGCTTGGTAGGCAGGCTCATGTGATAGCAGCTTCTTGTTTTTAAAACTGACTCTAGAGGTGAACTCAGCTCTGGTGAGCTCTTGCCTTTGCAAAATACTGAGGTCTAGGCAAGGACATTTTCTAGGAGGTTACTTTAAAAAACAAATTCACACACATGTTGTAAAAGCCAAGGCTTTGGACTTGGAAAACAGGAAGAGTGACTAGGGTGCTTCCTAGAAGACCTAGACAGGCTAGTTGACTTCTTTGACTTGACAGGCTCAGCTTCATGAGAAGTTAATGTTTCCTGGCTCTCCTGGCACACGCAGTGGGTCTGGAGTGTTCAAAGTCTCTCTTAGAGCTAACACAAATGTGCTACCTGTAGCAAACTAGTGATAAAAACCATAAGGTGCACTTTGACATGATTTGAGTGAGTGTATGTGTTGATACTGTACCAGCGTCCTGATACTGTACCTGAAAGGTGGTTATAGCCAGGTGCGAGTTGGTCTCTTCTCCCAGGCAACCACTGACAGAATGAGAGGACACAGTCTTAAGCTGCACCAGGGGAAGTTTAGCTTGGGTATCAGGAAAAAATTCTTCCGTGAAAGAGTGATTGGGCACTGGAACAATCTGCCCAGGGAGGTGGTGGAGTCACCGTCCCTGGACGCGTTTACAAAAAGACTGGACATGGCACTCAGGGCCATGGTTTAGTTGATGAGGAGGTGTTAGGTCATAGGTTGGACTTGATGATCTCAAAGGTCTTTTCCAACCTAGTTCATTCTGTGATTCTGTGTCCAGGTAGGTGCAGTGCCTGTAGCCTAAAATCACAGATTTTAATGTTTTGGGTCTTTTTTAAAACAAGACACCTTGTGGAAACTTGCAAAACCAGTGTAATTCAGGAGAAATAAACTTTTTAAGGGTGTTCTTGCCCTGTTTTGCCATTCAGCTCTCATCTCTTCTCCAACAGCTGATATCCAAGTTGGGAAAGCTGGGGACCTGCCTGGGCATGCATTTGCTCCCACCTGAGCCTTTCTTCTTCTCCAGCAGAAGATACCACCAAGGCCCCCATGCCCTTGAGCCTGCCCTGATAGTTGCTCCCCATGTGCTCAAGGCTTCCTTGTGTAGTGTTGTTGGGCTCGCATGGATGAGAAGCAGAAGTGATGGTGCAGGGATCAGAGGGTCCTGGGCCAGAGCCCCCGGTAAGCCCCAGCCCACCTGGACTGGCAAGTCTGGTTGGCACATGGGCTGCTGCCACCCTGCTGCTTCCTCCAGCAGGTGCCAGCTCAACCTGTGGGGTGGCCTGAGGCTCCCACCTTGTGTATTCTCTAAACTGGGATGGTAGAGAGTGGGGGATCCCTCCAAACACAGCAGGGATAGACTCATGGCTGCGTGTGGCAGTGGGGTGAAAGGAGCTCTCCTGTTTGCCTGCAGCCCCGTGGACCTTTCGGAGCTGCTGAAGGAGGGGACAAAGGAATCGCACGACCGTGCGGAGAACACTCAGTTTGTCAAGGACTTCCTGAAGGGGAGGATCAAGAGGGAGCTCTTCAAGGTGAGTGTTGCTCTGCTCCCCAGCTCTTTGATGGACCCAGTGACTGATGCAGACTCCATGGCAGAGCCCCACAGCCCTGGGGGTGTTATGGTGGTAGATAGAGCAGAGCCTTTGCTCCTTCAGGCAGTGCCTGCCTGGTACGGGCTCTCCAGGCTGGTTTTGTGCCGGGCCTGGGGTTTCCTCTTGGTTACCCCAATTCCATGCAGGCGGGAGTAGTCATGAGATGAGCTGTGCCCATCTCGTGACCAGCTTCTCACATGAGCTGTGCTCTGTCCATAGCTGGCCACCGTGGCCCTGCACTTCACCTACTCTGCTCTGGAAGAGGAGATGGATCGCAACAAGGACAACCCAGTCTTTGCTCCTCTGTATTTCCCCGTAGAGCTTCACCGGAGAGAAGCGCTGGCCAAAGACCTCAAATATTTCTATGGAGAAGACTGGAAAGAAAAGATCCAGTGTACAGAGGCAACTCAGCAATATGTGGACAGAATCCATCATGTGGGACAACACGAGCCAGAGCTTCTGGTGGCTCACGCTTACACACGCTACATGGGGGACCTCTCGGGTGGCCAGGTGCTGAAGAAGGTAGCCCAGAGGGCCCTGAAGTTGCCCAGTACTGAGGAAGGGATCCAGTTCTATGTGTTTGACAACATTTCCAATGCACAGCAGTTCAAGCAGCTTTACAGAGCAAGAATGAATGCTCTGGACTTCGACAAGAACACCAAGGAAAGGATCGTGGAAGAGGCCAACAAAGCCTTCAGGTTTAACATGCAGGTACTAAACAAATCCCTTGAGCTCCTGTATGTGTAGGTGCTGCAGATTTTAGGCCTGGCCCAGGTTAATTCAGGCATACCACTCGCCCAGGCAGTGGTCTGGGACTGAGACCATCCCAGCCCCTCCTTGAGGAGTTGGGATTCTAGTTGAACTAACTCTTTCACTAGCTTCTGGAGCTGGTGTCAGGCAGGAATTCCTCCCATGCTCCAACACCACAGCCAAGCCCTTTGATTAAAGCAAAATTAATACGGCTTCAAGATTCCCATGGGCTGTGTGGCTGTGAAGCGGTGAGAGGATCAGAGCTCTTGTGCCAAGACAGCCTCAAACAGTTTGAGTGTGTTGCATCACCCTGGTGACAATTCATCTCCTGTCTCAGGTCTGACTTGTTGCCCTATGGTCAAAAATGTCTGGAGCCTCCTCTTCCTCCCATAGCATTTGCCTCTCATCAAACCTGACTGAACTGCTGCTTCCCCCAGGGGATGAACACAGATTTAGCTACTGGATGGAAGTTTTAATCTTGTGCTTGTAGCAGGTCAGTGTGATTTAAACTGGCCAGAAACCTGGTGAGGTGTGGTTGGCTCCTTTGTCAGGATCCTTATGGAATCCCATGGCAGCGAGAGGGGCTGCCTGACCACTGCAGGAGCTGGGATCCTCCAAGGGTCTGCAGCAGGAGGGGAGAGCCTGTTGCCTCACACTCCCACTCACAGCAGGCTGGGAAGTGAGCAGCAGGGTGGTGCTGCCTCGCTCCTGGCTCTGACTGGATGCTTTTGGGATGGGCTGTGCCTTCCTGGAGCTGCAACGTGTACCAGGTTTGCAGTGGATGCCCCAAGAGGCATCTGGGGACAGGGAAGCAGGAGTGCTGCTTGCCTGTTCTCCAGATGATTCCAGGGGTCTGCCTGGCTCTGCCTGCTTCACATGCTCACTGTTCCCACTTGCAGGTGTTCGATGAGCTGGACAAGATCGGCAGGTCGCTGCCAGAAGAAGCCCAAGATGGAGGCTTTCCAGTCCATGACGGAAAAGGAGACATCCGCAAATGCCCTTACTATGCAGACAAACTGGGTAGGTGGTGGCAACAAGAGAGCTGCCATGGGTGTGTGGCACAGGATGGGCAGTGCTAACGGTGCTTTCTGTGTCCTGCAGGCACGGCAGGCCCTGGCTGCCCCTTCCATGCTGCTGTGGGCCTGGCCAGGCAGCCCCTGGTGCAGCTGGTGCTGGCAGCGTGCGTGGCCGTGGTGGCGGGAGCTGCAGCCTGGTACATCCTGTGATGGGCACAGTGTGGCTCTGCTTGGGGGCAAGGGGAGAGATGTGCCCTGCCCGTTTTCAGACCTTTCTCTTGCTGGTGGTGAGTTGGCTGCAGAGTGGGAGTAAGGAAATAAACAGGAATCCTGCGGGACTGTCCAAGCCTCCTTGCACACCGCTGTAACACAACATCTTTAGCTGACTAGTGCCCAGGACTGGTCTGTGCGAGGGGGCGAGGATTCCACTGCAGCACTGCCCTGCCCAGGCTGGGGCAGCTTTTAAGGCTAGAGATGTCCTGTCCTGGCAAAGGCTTCACATGCTTGGCTTTTCATCTCCATCCCTGGAGCAGTGTCTGGAGGGGGTTTCCCCACCCTGGGTTGCAACTGCAGAATTCGTCATCAGCCTTTCAATCGACCAGCATTTGCTTTCCTACCCTGAGGCTGTGCCATGGGGCCATTATCTTGAAGGAGTGTCCTGTTTGGTGCGATGTCCTAGGAACCAAGTCTGACTCCTGTTGGAGGGAGCTCCCTGGGGCTGGGGGCAGGACCATGGTGGGTATGGAGGTGACAGATATGTATTGTGCAACTTTGGGGTTGAGGGTTGGTTGTTGGTTATTTTTCCTTGACTGGAATAAAAAGTTGCAATGCTGTAGCTGGGGAAAGCCAAAAGCATATTACTGTGAGAATGGGGAGGCTGTTAATGGGGAGTGCTGAGTCCCACACTGTTTCACTTGTCTCTGACTCATGCAGCCCCTGAGAAACTCCTGCCCTAGCACCCCACTGTCCCTGCTGTTTTCCCTGGGGTTTCCATGTGTGGAGGCCCATTGCCCTGCTCAGAGGACACAGCCAGGTGGTGCCAGGGCTTGGGGCTTTGGTAGGGTAGGGAAGCTGCTGCTCTTCCTCCCATGCTTGTTACCACTGTACCCACACCCTGCCTGCATCCTCAGCTCCCCTGCAGGCAGATCTGCTGTGAATTTTAAGCAGGAGAACAGAAGAGATGTACACGAGTTCAGGGTCTGTTATTTATTTACATAAAAACACCGACTAGTGCCACAGTTCCACCCCTGAGCAAACAGCAGCTGCCTGTGCAGGCCAGGCTGTGTTTGCAGACCTCTGTACTGAGAGACCCCCCCCCACTTCGCTCTGGGAGCTGCAGGGGCCGGGGAGGGAGGAGCAGCCCTGAGAGGCTGAACTTGGCTCCCAGGTCCTCTTGCCCCTGCTGTGGGAGTGCTGCTGGCAGCTCCTGTCGCTGCCTGCTTGCCCCTTCCTTCTGCCCCAAATGAGTGAGCTAAAAATACCCCCTACACTGACATGCAAGGAGGACCCTACAGACCCTGCCGGGCCCAGGACACGGCTCTGGAGCTGCGGCCTGGTAACAAACTCCTCTACTCTACATGCCGGGCAGCCAGGACATGCCGGGTGTGGTTTTGGCTCTCAGGTTGCCGGGGGGCGAGGGCTGCTTGTGGCTGTCCCTGCCCCCAGAGCCGCGGGGCTGGGAGGAGGCGCATGCAGCTGGAGTGGCCACCGGGCAGGACGGAGGTGCTGATAAGGGTGCAGTGCTGCTGCCGGGCCCCTCTCCGTGCTCTGAGGCAGCTCTGCCTCTTCTCAGGAAGGGGCTTTTCCACGGGGCTGGAGGGGGCCGTGAACCACACTGAAACCTGGTGTGTGGCACTGCCCTCTGTCTCCTTGCCACTGAACCCCTTCCTAAAAGGGCCACAAAGGCTGTGCTGCATCCCCTGAGGGCACCATGGGCTGCTTGGGTTCCCCTCCTGGGCTCCCATCCCAGCACATCCCTGCAGCCAGGCATCCCCTGCACTGTGGGACTGGGGTGGGCACCTCCAGCAGCTGCTGCTCTTCCCAGGGTTGCTCCAGGTGAGAGGGGCCTCGCTCACACCCCGGAGCATAATGGGGTGCAGAGAGATGCCCCCCACTCCTGTGCACTGCAGGGCAGCCCCCACACAGCGTCTGGGGCCTAGGCCCACCTCTCCTGTGCACCAGTGTCACCAATCCAACTATTCCCAGTGAGGAGCAGAGCTGCGGGCAGGTGGTGGCAGCTCTGCGCGGGAGGGAGCCGGGGATAACACATACACACCACCGGCGGGGGAAGCGAGGAGTGATGCACACGCGGAGACGGACGGCAGCGGGACGGCGCCGGTGGCATTCCAGTGGCTCCGGGGTGCCGTTAGCACATGCGCTTGTACGTGTAGATATAGGCCTTGCAGTTGGGACACGTGTGCGTCACGTCCTTGAAGTCATCGAACAGGCAGGGGATCAGGCAGCAGCAGAGATCACACCTAGAGCACAGGGAGAGGCAGAAATGCTGAGCTGGGGCAGCCCCTGGGCACGGGGTTTACTCTGGGCCATGGGCAAGAGATATGAGTAATTGTAGGGGCTGTCACCCCAGGAACCCCGCTGCTGCTCCAGTGCCACCTCTGTGCCAAGGTCCCCGCCCTGCCCAACAGCTCAGCCAAGGCCACTGGCACTGGGGCTACCGGGACCAGGCTGAGCACTCACCACAAGGCCCCAGCTCTGCTTGCAGCACCTACCCCACGAAGCAGCAGAAGAAGCCAAGAAGGAAGCTCATGAGCCCAATCTCGTAGGAGATCTTGGTGGTGATGGCTTGCTGGCAGTGGGGACACACCGTCTGCACAGGGGCACCCTGGAAGATCTCTCCCTGCAGCACTGTGACTGTGGTGGCGGCTCCCGGTGGGACGAGCACTGTGGCCGTGTGGCCACCAGGAGAGGGGTAAGGGCCTGGGGCAGGGTAGTAGCCCATGGGGGGGTGAGGGCCTGGGGGTGGGTAGTATCCTGCTGTGAATGAGAAACATGAACAAGTGAGCACCCTTTTACACGGCAGGAGAGGCCAGATCCTTACAGGGGAGGCCCCCACCCTGCTGCAACACCACCCTTTGAGTACAGACTTGGGGCCAACCCTGCTACAGGCACTGTGCCCCCCACCTCATTCCAAGGAGCCTCGCTGCAAACCCCAAATGGCAGCTCCAGCCCCCTCTTGTGTCCCCCCCACTCCCCAGAGCACCAGTAAATACGTGCTGCTGCCGCTCCCCACTCCCTGTGTCCCCCAACCCCTTGCAGGACTCACCTGGTGGCACATAGGGCCCAGAGCCATCCGTGGGCATGTGGGGGGGCACGAACCCTGGCTGCGAGGGCGGCTCATATGGGGGGGGTCCGAACTCAGGAGGGGGGACGGGAACCCCCTGCGGCTGTCCCACCACTGGGGTGACACCCTCTGAAAGGAAACACAGAGTCAGCAGCCACGGAGGCAGCAGAGCTGAGGGGAATAGGGTGTCCTGGCTGTGTGGTCAGGGTGCCAACCCCAACAGGGAAAGGAGACAAAAGGTGGGGGGCACCCCCTTAAGCCCCATCCTCTGGGGCACAAGAAACCCAAATTCACCCCACAGCAGGGAGCAGTGCTAAGCTTTGAGCTGGGAGTGCTTCCTGCTCTTGTCACTGCCCCTAGGACCCCTCCTGCCTCCCCCAAGGGTGACATGGGGGGGACAGATGGAGCCAGGCATTGCACCACCCTCCCCAGTGTGCTGTGAGGAGAGGCCACAGCCAGGGCAGTCCCAGGGAACCCCCAGTGCCTCGGGTCCTGTCTGTTTGCAGTGTCACCCCTGAGCAGCTGGGACACCCCCAGTACCTGGTGCAGAGGGCGGGCCGTGCTTCTCTTCTATCAGCGGTGCCGAGGGGCCCCCCGGGTAGGGCGGGGGCGGGTCGTTGGACATGGCTCCAGGCAGCCCTGCAGGGACAGAAGCCTTTAGGTGACACCAGCCTTTGGTGCCACAGGCACATGGAGCTGCAGCGTGCTTGGGGACAGAGGTGACAGGTGATGGAGGAGACCAGGGTTGGTGCCACCACTGCACTGGCCTCAGCCTCCTCCCCAGGCAGAACCAGGGGTCCAGCCCCAAAGCTGGACAGGCTGTGACCAGGCAGCAACTCCAAGGTGTGAAATCTCCCTGCCAGCTCCATGGGCCTTCCCTGTAAAGCCCAGCTGGTGCACAGCAGCTCATTGGGGCAGCTCTGGACTGCATGGCCACACTCCAGGGCAGTGCTGGGCTGGAATGTGCTGTGCCAAGAGCCTTGGCTGCATCATTGGGGTACCACAGGTGAGGAAGAGCTACAGCCCCCCACCTCCACCCTCAGTGACACAATGCTGTGCCCCAAGGGATGGCAGGACCCCCGCCCTGAGCCTGAAGTGCAAACTCCAGGACAGAGGGTGCAAACCCACAGAGCATTTCTAAATAAATCTCTAAATAAATACAGTGAGTTAAGGTAAGACCATATTTAACAGATGGAGCTGTTATTTTACATGGCGTACAATTTACCTGTCCTCTTCCCCGCAGCAACACCTCAGAGGCCTTGACAGCTGAGAGAAGCAGCTCCTCTGAGCAGTGTAGTTTGGAAGGTGGCCTCTTCCACTGGATCTGTGTAAAAGGAGACAGCAAGTGAATTACAGAGATGGAGAGGAGTCACAGCTGCAGCACTGTCCTGGCTGCCACACCAAATACCTTCTCTCCCCTGGGCAGGAGCCTCCCCATGTGCCCCCTCAATGGCAGGCACGAGGCTCCGTGTCCTTGGCACGTGGCAAAGCTCCACTGACACGCTCTGAGATCCAAGGAAGTGCAACAACATCAAGAAACCCGATTTCCCTGTTTCCATTGGCTCAGTTATAGCTGGTAGGATGTGACTAAACAGGGAAATACAAGTGAGAGGCTGCTCACTCAGTGCTTGGGACAGCTGCCATCAGGCACGGGACAGGGTGACATTGCTGTCAGAGCCCAGGGAGCAGTGCTGGGAGCTCCATCCTTCACCCCAACGGGCCAGGAGCAAATGTGACCCTGCTTGTCCCGTTTGCTGGCACCAGTGCCACGTGCTGGGCAGCCCGCCCAGAGCACGCCAACCTCCCCAGCACGGCGCAGCCTGCGCAGGCACCAGGCCAGGCAGCCAGTGCTGCCCCAGCCCTGCATTGCAGGTGTGCCCACAGAGGTGCCCGTGGGGCTCAGCCACCTCCACCTGCAGCTGCCAGGTCAAGCAGAGCCAAAGACTTGGCAGGCAAGGCAGGAAGAGGGGAGGGACCCACCCCTGCCTCACCTGCTTGGCTTTGCTTTATCCTACTCCTTTTTTCCTAGTTCATGCTCCCTGCCACCGAGCAGCCTCCTGCAAGGTAGCAGGAAATCTGATCAGTCCCTGGAAGAGCACCACCACCTGTTGCTGCTCACAGAGGAGCACAATGATCCCCCCAGGAGCTGAGCAAATTCCTGACAGGCCCAGGGTCTCCTCCACGATGTTCGTATTTCCTGACTAGAATTTCTCCCCCAAGGTCTGAAGAGGTGTTGCAGCCACACAGCTTCAAAGAATAACACCGGGGCAGCTGGGGGTCATCTTCGTCCCGCTTTTCACTCCAATTTCTTCCTTAAGAGCCCAGGCAAGCAGAGTTGCCATGGCACAGAGCATTTCCAGGCACACTGCAGAGCCTGCCTTCTCCTTCAGTGACCTACAAAGCTACAAACTGGGCCGTGCTCCTTTTAGCTCAGTGGGGATGTGAAGAAAAGGAGGATTTATTCTTCTCAAAGTAGCCAACCACTCCACCCTGTTCATCCAGGAGCCCCAGACCTTCCTGTCCCCATGCCCACAGGGGTTCTGGATGAGCCCAGCCCAACCAGAGCATCCCAGAGTCCTTACCTGGGGACACCAGCCTGCCAGGGAGCTTTCCTTGCCCACACAACAACTGAGCCCACGGCTTTTCTAACATAATAGATCTCCTCCCATTCCCGCTCAGATGCTGCCTTCCCATAATGTAACGCCTTTCAACACTCCCCAGCCTCACTCCCCCCATCAAAGCAGCTGGCAAGAAAACACAGGAGAGGAGGAGTCCTCCACCAGCCACTCCACCAACACCCATCAGATGAAGCAACAGCTCCAGGGTGAGGCAGCCCAAGAGGGAACAGCAGCCACGAGGGTGACAGCCCATGGATCCCAGAGCCACACGTGCAGTGGGATGAAGGAAGCTGTGGGATGCAGGGCTGTTCTGCTCGTACTTGGCAGGCTCGGTTGCTCCTAATGCAATATTCTGCTTATTAAGAGAGATCTGTAAAGAGCAAGATGTTGGCTGTGTGCCCTTCCCAGGAGGAAAAGAAAGCCTGTTGCTATTAAGCCTCTTAGAAGCTGTTTCTCCTGTGCTTTCTTTCATCTTAATGTGAGCAGCACAAAACCGAGCCCGTTTCCAACGGAGAGCTCCGTGGGAAACCAGAGGGCACTCAGCTTCCCCTTGGCACTGGGCAGGAGCTACCCCAGAGCACCCCTCACCACCCTGGCACCGACAGCCCTGCAGTATTCCAGATTACCAGGTTTAAGTTCAAGATCTGATGGGATCATCAATGTCTTGTGCAGGTCCCTTGGAGCAAGGACACACTGCAACATCCTCAGACTCAAAAGGAGCTGGTTATTGTAGAAGGATGGAGAGAGGAGATGCTATTTCCAGCTAAAAATGCAGATTAGCTCTTCTCAACTGGAAGAACAGCTTTTACTGCTTTCCTCTGCAAACTAACTACAGAGGATAAATCCACTACAGAATCACAATCATCACAAGCACTGCTTCAGTTAAAGACAGAAGACAGGCAAAGGACCCCCATACCCCCAGGGAATCGATATTTGCTGAAGAAAATGAAAAAGCAAAGATTCCCATGAACCTGCTGGGGCACAGCAGTGTGGCAGACACAACCAGCACAGCACAGCTCCATCGCAGCCCCCAGGCAGAAAGGGCTTGGCCCACCCTGGCTATGGCCTCGATCCGTGTGTCCTCCCCCAGCTCTGTGCTCTCTGATCTCATTCCAGGCAGCTTTGGGTGAGAAGAACCCATGGCAGCAGGTTTCCAGGTCCCCTGTCCAGATCAGAGGTGTAACTCTCAGCCCCAGGAGGTCTGTCTGAGGCTTCTCAAACAGCGAGCACAGCCAAAGTGCCGTGGGGCAGCACCCAGCCCTGCCTGTGAAACACAACGCTTTCTAATCCACCTCCTTCCTCTGCTCAGCAGCTCTGGATCCAGTTAATGAGGGATTGTAGAATCCTAGAATGGTTTGGGTTGGAAAGGACCTTAAAGCCCATCTCATTCCAATACTTTGCCATGGGCAGGGTCACCTTCCACCAGACCAGGCTGCTCCAAGCCCTGTCCAGCCTGGCCTTGGACACTGCCAGGGATGGGGCAGCCACAGCTTCTCTGGGCACCCTGTGCCAGGGCCTCACCACCCTCACAGGGAACAGTTTCTTCCCAATTTCCAATCTAATCCTGCCCTCTGTCAGGGTGAAGCCATTTCCCCTTGTCCTGAAGTTCCAGGCCCCGAAGCCCCTGGTTCCCATTACTGACATGTTCAAAGCAGCTTCCAGCAGTGATGAGAGGAGCTGAAGTGTCAGGGTCCAGTGTCCCATGCTGGCTGTATTTCCCTCTGTTACATCACTGCAGAAACAGTTTGGGATTCAAACATGGCAAGAGGAAAGGTCTGCACATCCCACCTGCTTTCCAAACAGGTAAAGTGGGCACCACTCGTCAAAAACAACTGGTGTGCAGTGGGACCAGGGAATATCGTGCCACCAGAACAGGTCCTAACACCAGAAAATAGATAATGCCACAAAGAGGACAGCTAATTCCTGCATTGCCTGGAGACACAAAGATTTGGTCTGCTAATGCCATTCTTCCCCGGTAGCAGCTGTTTGTGCTTCAAGCTGCTTCCTCCCGGATGAAACCTCCACAGGTGAGACAAACCTGGCAAGGGCAGAGCAGATGCTGGCAGGTCCAAGTCACGTGTGAACCCTGATGGTGCAGTGCTGGCCCTGGCAGCTCTGAGTCAGCCTCACAGCCCCACTGAGATCCATCCCCCAGGCCAAAACAGCCTGTGCTGTCCTTGCTCCTGCTGCACTTATAACTGAGATCCACAGCAATTCAGCTTTGTTTTCTCTACGGGTGCAGTGGCTCCAGCCACTGAGGCAGGAAGCAGCCTTTGTTCGTACTCAACCACGTTCAGTGACGTTGACACTTCAGTAGCTGCTGCTGCACATTTTTGGAGCTCTTCGTCCACAAAAAAAGAACTTCCGATATTTGAAAAAAGAAAAAAACACACTAAAGTTCAATGAATAAATAAGAGCAAATATACGAGCACTTTCAGCTTCACTGCACATCAAAGCGATGCAGATTCCAGCTTCCAGGCTTTTGGAAATACAGCTTTAAAAGCCAAGAGTTCTGAAGATGCTGGGCCCTCACTGAGCCCAGCACCCTTCCTTTAGAAATAGGAACAGCATTGTGGCCAACACCATCCCAGTTTTCCTGACCCCAGGAAAGATACCTGTGTGCCACAGGCTACGTGCTCCAGAAACTGGGAAATACTGAGACTACGAAGGGTATGGGCACAAAAGGCAGATCAGATGCTGGCAAAATGTCATTTGAACCAAAGCCTGTTACACTTCAAAAGGGGCTTTAGGGGCAGCAAGGAGGGAGAACCAAGCAGGGTGTGCTGAGGGGGACAGAGCCATACCCTGACTGTAGCAATCCCAATCCCAATCGCCCTCCTCCACAACGGCATTTCTGAGCGGCACCTCCAAACCCAGCCTGGAGCTGCATGTTCACTGTTACAACTGTGCCCAGACCTCACAGGGATGTTGCCCTCACCCTGCTCTGTGCCTGGAGCTCACAGAGATGTTTCCCTCTCCCCGTGCTGTGCCCGGAGCTCACAGGGCTTTGCCCTCTCCGTGAGCATGCCCGCTCGCACACAGCTCACAGGGATGTGGCTCAGCTCCCACCACACGCAATCCCACCGGACAGCTCTTACCTCCAAAGGAAAGACAGCAAAAATCTCTGCTGAACAAGCAGTAACAGTGGTTATTTCTGCCTGGTTTTTATGCAGAACAACAAAAAGATGTTCTCCCTGCAAACGAGCCGAAGCTCCCCCTCAGCTTTGCCTCTTCCCATGCGCATCTGCTGCCTCCAGCCCGCACACCACCTCCCCGGAACCAGGAGGGGAGGAATAAACAGCACAGAGTGCTTCAGCCTCCTTCACAAAGAGGATGTCCTGGCAATCCTTGACCATGTACCCGCTCCTTTACCCGCTGTTAACCTTGGCAGCACCTCCTCAACTCCTCATCCTGGTCCTGGACAAGGCAGCAAGAGGGCGCATGCCTGCAACGCTCGGCAAGGCGTTGGTGGAAATGGAAACCCAAGTGAAGGACTGAAGGAAAGGTCTGTTCTTTTTCTGAGCAACTCAGCTGTGTTTTCCCAAGTCCAAGTCACTGCCAGGGAGCGCAAACCCACTGTTCAGGAACAGCCAGGCTGCTCCCAGAACAGCAGATTTCTGCCATACTTCTGCACTAGGATTTCAGCTGCAGAAAACTGCTTCTTCCAGGAGGGTCAGGCTGTTCCTTCAGTGCGGGCACAGAAAGCTCAGCTGGCAAGGCAGGCCAGCAGCTCTCCTTTAAAACAAAGGAATGCTGGAGAAGAAGGTTTTTCACCATTCAAACCAGGTATGTCAGACAGCCAAGGCTCCCTGCTCTGCTCTCCAGTATGTGAATCTCCGGAGGAGTATCCCCATTGCAGTCGTTTACCTGGGGACTTTGGACATATCGTTTGACCTTCTGTGTGCCAACATCACCCAGCAGACAAATCACCTCAGAGCAGGATCCTTGCTGGGAGCCAGGTGCTGTATCCAAAGCAAGATTTCTCAGGGCATTAAATCCAAAGCACAATCAGATAATCTCCACAGCGCAGCCCTGGCTCAGCTGTCCTTGCCCAGAGATTCAAATTACCACTTCCAGCAGCTCCTCTGCATGGATATCAGGAAAACCAGACACAAAATCGTCCCTGCTTAAGACAGGGAGGCTTTATCTGCAACACCCACAAAGGGTTACGTGCGGGAGGAGCGCCTGCAGAACCTGCTGCCGCCTCTGGGATTCTCTCCAGTGCTATTCGCCTCCGGATGGGCTGACCAAGCGCTCTTGGCTCTTCTCACTGGGGCTGCAGAAACAGCCTTGCCAGGACCTGGTTAACCTGAATATTTAAAGAAAACCCAGCCAAACTGAAAAGAACAAACTCGGGTAGTTCTTTCTCTCTGCTGTTGGCTCCCAAGACGTGGCACACGGCTGTGGGAAGCATCACGTGCTGGCAGAGCTCATGGTGACATCCAGGAGCCAGGAGGGGCTGCAAGGGAGGGGAGGTCATGACCCCACACTTCAAAACTGGATCCCAGCCCTTCCACGAGACACTGGGGAAGGCTCAGGTGTACACAGAGCACTCTGAACCAGCAGGGCAGCTGAATTTGGCCCCCAAAAGCCAGTTTTCTGAACACGGAGCAAGCAGGGAGCACATTGCAGCCAGGCTGCCCCACAGGCTGCTACTGGCCCTAGAAAACCCACTCTCCCACTCAGGAGGTGCTCACTGTTCAGACCCTTCCAGCTGGTGTCCTGGCTGCACAGGAGAAGACAGGCTGCAAAACACCAGGTGTTCATGGATGTGATTATAAAAACATTAAAGATAACCCTGAGTTCCTCTGCATCCTACCAATGTGTTCCAGAGAGATGAGAAGGGGAGGGTGCTGCAAGCCAAATCCCTGGGGAAGCAGAGAGCTTTTCTGTGAGACTTTCACTGGATTTCACAAAGAATCCAAGCTAGCACTTGATAACATCCATGGGAAAGCATCCAGTGGTATCAGCAGCTGTTGCCTCCAGTCCTCTGTATGTAGTTAATTTTCCCCCTGAGAGGATACATCCTGCATTACATCATCCCTTTGATATCTGATAATAACGGTGATAAACACAACCTGCCAGAATCTTAAGCAACTAAACCCAACATCTACTCCAACACTGTGTTTTAACATAGCATCAAACACAACTGTGCCACAAGAATAGCTGCTCATTTAAACAAGCAAACAAAAATACCCCAGCTCAAGAAGCTTAACAGCAAGCAGAAGCCTCAGGAAGTCGGGAGAAGCTCCACAGCTCCTAAGGACAGTCACAGATCTGAGCTCACCTCTGACGGCAGCCCAGAACAGAGGCTTAAGGATGGGTTAGGAAGGGATCAAAGGCAGAAATGTCAGTCCCTCCCACTCCCAGTGCTCATGGTTTTGGAGACTGGGCAGCCTGGAGATTCTCTGTGGAGCACCCCAGGTCATTCCCAGTCACCAAGTGCTGCCACAGCCAGGGCAGCGAGTTCTGCTCTTCAGTTACCTACACAAAAAAGCATCTCCTGCTGTCAGCATCTGCTGCCTCCCATTTGGGGGACACCAGCACAGAGAAGGTGAATATACAATGAGTACCCACTACGTCTCACAGCAAAATCCAGGGTTTTACAAATTCCCTTTCCAGCACTAAACTAAAAATATTTTATTTCTTTATGCACTCATCCTTTCATTTCTCCCTCCTTCTATAGAATTTTTTTAGAGAAAGTCAAATAACACAGCTACATCATTGCTGAATCAAACTGAGTAGACGTGTGACGTCCATTAAATGACACAGTGAGCTCCAAGGGAGGAAGAAATTAGAATCAGAGATGATCAGCACTTTTGCATTTCAGTTTCTGAATTAATCAGAGCCCAAGAGCATATTCAGAATTCCCGTGCAGATTTTGCAACACAATGAAGTAATTTGGAATACACTGGTGGTGATTCCAGATCCATTTTCAAGGGCTGTACAAAACATATGCCATGGTGCTGATGTTCCCTTATCCGAGGAGAGCACCAGCTCGCTGTAGGACTGGCTCCAGTCTCCAACATTAGCATTTCCCATGCTCACAGATCCCCCTGCCTCGGCGCCAGAGAAGCTGCTGACATTCAGATTTAACAGGTACAATGTCACCTTGCACTTTTTTTGAGGACTAGTGCGAAATGCTCTGTGTCACTCAATTTTATGTAAGGCCAAGGCTCAGTCTCTGCAAAGGAGTGTGGTTTGGGGTTCAGCAGGATTGTGTGTATTAGGTCTGAGACCCCTCCTGAGTCCCACTGCCAACAAGGAGGACCCACATGCATCCAGAGATGTGCACTGGAGGAGCTTTTTCATGCTGAGGCCATTCATGTTCCCACACTCACTTTCTTGCTTCCACAGAACTTCCCAGTTCCAGACTGGGACCGCTCTTGGAGTTGCCCAGGGCCACCAGCATGGGGCTGGACTGTCCCACGGCATTTGGACAGGAGGAGGGTACCTGGCACTGCCCTGCTCCCAAGCCCAACTCATCTGGGCTGCTCAAAGACAGATGACAATGTCCCAGAAGGAAAAACCCTTGGAATAATCAACAGCCACTGAGCATGCCCAGTGCTGGGCACCCCTGAGTCACACACAGCTCCTGCCATCCCCAATTCTCCCTCCAGTTCCCACCAGACCTGGCTAGTCCACACTGACTTCCAGGTCCAGTGAAGTCGTTTTCACCCCAGGCATGACTGTGGTTTCAATTTGCAGCACCAGTTCCTGCCAACTCCTTTGTAACCCCTTCCCCAAAGCTCCTACTGAGAATCTAGGACAGAGCTGGACTCCAAACAGCCCTAACACACACAACACCCCTCCTCAGGTCCCTGCTCTAGGCTCTTCCAAACCCTTTCTCTGTCACAGCAACACCTCACTGCTTTGCTGCTCCACGAAAAGCATCGCTGGTCAGAGGGTTTGGAACAGTCCCGAGGCCGGGTCACTGCTCCCACAGCAGAGGATGGGACTGGGGAAGATTCAAGCCCATAATAGCAAGATGTCCTCAGGGCAGGTAAATAGCTCAGCTGCTCAAATCCTCTCCTGAGCCTGAGGAAGACGGAGCAGCTGCCACAGTTACGACACTGAACAAGCTGGGAACTATTTTCTCTCACATCAGAACAGCCCAGCAGGCAGCTCCAAACTGAGCTCCCACCATGCTAAACCATCCTGAATGATGGCAAGGAGAGTCTGAAAGGCTAAATTAACACCCCCTGTGGCAGCCACAAGCTCTGGGGGAAACCTCCATTCCCAAAACACAAATATGCTCTAGATGACATCTCTGTGGAAGACCTGCAACAAGCCCAGGGAAAGAGCTGATATTTAACACCAGTGGAAAAGGTCTCTAGTCCCCACTTGCTCAAAGACCGTGAAGATTTTGGAGGAGCTGAGCGGTCCCAGCAGTGCAGGTGGGAAGGACAAGCTGAGGCTTCAGCACAGGCCCAGCCTCCTGCGAGCACTTCCAGATATAGCACAAAGCTGAATAAAGGCATTAAGTTAATTAGGAGACAAACCAAAGATGCCTCTAAGAAAAGGGCAGCGTGCACACAGCAGCAGCTTTTTATCCAGTGCTCAGCTAAAAACACAAGCCCAGAAGAGTGGGCAGCAGCCAAAATCCCATGCCCTCCATATTCCAGGCTTTATCCTCCCCTCCAACACAGGGATCCAGCTCCCCTTCTGTCATGAGCTGGGTGACTGGGACCCCTGAGGACCTCAAAAGCATCCCAGGTTGGAGTCACTGCAGCAGGGGCACAGCGTTGGCTCTAGTCCATGATTTCCTCCCAAAATGGAGCTGCACTGAATCCCACGGGTTCCTTTCCCTCCTTTAAAAGGGTGCCCTGCTTCTCATGCGGAGAAATAATCAATAAAATCTAACAGGCTGCTTTTCATTCATCCCCAGCCAGAAATCTAATCTCCTGTTAACAGCACAACCCTGAACACATCATTTATCTGCTGCGGGTACCAGCACGCGTGGATTTTACAGCTGTACAGAGTGGGGCTGCCTGCATCACAACGACTAATTTATTCTCAGAAAGGCTAATTTAATCTGGCAGTGAATGTTCTCAAAGCCTCCTCACACAGAGCAGCTTTTCTCTTGGTTGGCTTAACAACAATACAGCATATCCAAAAACGTGGAGGGATGCTAAGGAAGAACACTGCCCCTGTGTTTTGAGCCCTCTAGTCTGAGAAATTTCTCTTGGTAACTACAGGCTTCGAGAAAACATAGAGTCCCTCTGGTTTTTTAAAAAGGCAACTGTACTTTCAAGGCAAAATATACAACAGTTTTGGCTATTTCCCCCTCACATACAACTGTATCTTGACAGAAAGAGCTGGGCTCTTAATAAAACTGAAACCCAGCAAAGGTTGTTTAGCATTAGACAATTAATTCACTTCCAACTGCACATCAAGAGCAGCGGCCAGCACACCTGGCCTGTGGGGTGTTCTCTGCCACAGCAGGTGACTTTCCCTAGCCCACACTACAGATAAAAAAACTTCAGAACAAATCCAAAAGCTTTTTGTCTTAAAAGGCTGGGTAACTGCACCATGAAGTGTTTCAGAGAGAGCATCCTTCAGCTTCCAAGCCTCAGCCATCTGCAGGGGGGCAATAAATAAGCCATCAGAAAGCTTTTTTTCATTGTTTTTAAATTCTAGGTGGTATTTTCCCTTTACTTGTGGCAGTACACAGAGGCAGCCAGGCAGAGCCACCTGATCCTGCATGGACACAGCATCACGTGCTGGTCCTCACCTGGATCTACCCCTCACACAGTAGATCACTGGAGTGCCAAGCACAGCTCCCTGGAGTCAGAGGGGCTACAACGAGGCAGATTTAAGCTTTACAACAGACAGAGCTGTAGCAGTCTAACCCTCCACACTCAGGATTGTCACCACCATCCTGCTGGGAAAGAAAAGCTGCTGCTGTGCAAGCCTGGATCATGTCTGAGAGGGCTCCTTTGCTACAAGGGCAAGAACATGCCCCAGATGACATCCAACAATTTAGGACGATTCAATAATGTGGGAACAAGGCAAAAATCAGAGGGAAGCACAGCATTTATGCAGGCCACAGGAGAAATAAAGAAGAAAACAACTCAACACTCCCCTTGTTCCTGTCTGTCAGGAATTGCTGTCCCAAGAATAGCCTATTCAGAAACCAGGAAACTCAGAGAGCAGCAGGGAAGGGCTGAGTCATGGCCATTTGGAAAAAAAAGAAACAACCCACAACAAACCAACCCAAAAGGGAAGGAGAGAAAACATGGGACAACAGCTGTCCTGCATCTTGGAGATATGAGCAAGTCAAACCAGAACATATTAGTCAATATTTATTTTCAAAAGCTCTGCAAACACGTGGTTCTGCCATAAAAAGCAGTTGACCCTCCCTCTGCTCCTGAGAAGCAAATCGTTGTACCAGGAAAAGTTGCTGGTGCTTCCCGGCACCAGCCCCCAGGCACAACACCCCCTCGGCCAGGTACAGCTGCCAGGACACAAACTGCTCCCAGTCTGTGCCCTGATTTTTGCTCCTCTGCAGCATTAGCATCCAAATATCCCAAAGATTTACAGGCTGGACAAGTGCTTTCCCTTTGGAAAAGCACATCCATCTCAGGGATGCTATTAGCAGAGGGTGAGGAGCCATTTCTCTTCCCCACAGTGGAAGGACACGAGGTAAAACACGACTTGGATGGGTTTCCCACAGCTCTGTGAACAGACGAGCCAAAGCCAAGTGCTCCCATCTCACATCCAGCCTCAGCACTGCCTGTCCAGCCCCCAGAAAAGCCAGGCTGAGTTAAGTTTTGCTCAGGTCTTCCCACATGACAGTCTTTGTTCTGTGACCTAAATGAAATCAATCGCACAATAATTCTCCCCAGGACAGTAATCTTGTTCACTCACCCAATCATCTGAAAGATTACACCTGCTCTCCAGCTGTGGGGCTCTGGGAGGAAGGGACCTCTGAGCAATGAGGGGCTTATTTTTCATACAATTCCTTGATGATCCCTCACAAATCAGTGAAGTGGGGGATGTCTATCTTTTCAATCAAACAACTATGCTTCAAAACATATTTGGAAAAATACCTTTTAATTCATTTTATCTTGCCCTGTGAGGTACTGTCAGATCAAAGTTGCAAAGGTAGGAAGTGGGAAGCCCCCGAGAGCTGCTGCCTGTGGGGAGTGGGTCAAGACAAAGCCTGCTGTCCCCAGACTGTGGCAGATCACCTGTGCTCAGGTGTAACTGCTCACCTTTCCCAGCTCTGGGAATGGCTGGGAAAACCACAACCCCTTCACACATAGGCCCAACCTTGACACCAACTCCAGAATGACAGCTCAAGGAAACTGTCCCAAAGCAAACAGGCTCTCATGGTTCAGACTGTGAGTGAAGTTCCTTTTCTCTGTGACCACACAATGCAAGGAGCAAATAAAGATGAAATACAGCCACAGCATGGGCTGCTGGGCATGCGTCACAGTAAGATGTGATGGATGGAATTTAGGATTGTAAGACAGAATGCAGGATGGAACAGTAGATGTGTAAGCTTAAAGCAAGAATACTTCTTCCAAAAACATCCTCCAAAACTGTTAATAGGGAGCCAGGCTGTTAGGGCAAGGTAGGGAAGATTTTCTTTCTAAACGCAGACTGGCTATCAAAGAAGGTTCAGGAACATACACAAGAGGGAAAGTTCGGGGCAGTGGGACCCCCATCTCAGGACAAATGCTTTATCCTAAAACCTATAGGAGAACTGGGTAATATTCCACTTTTTTATGTATAAAGGAGGCAAAGGATAGAACTATTACTAATGCAAAGTAACCTTACTAACCACAATAAGTAATAATGAAATACATCACTTAATTTGCACAGAAAGCCACAGCTCAGCTCTTCATTCTCTAATGATCTCAGGTTCCATCGTGCCAAGTGGTACAAAGCCAAACATGCACTGCCAGCAGCTGCTCTGCACAGTTCCTAAGATGTTAATCACATTGCCACCTTTTGGGGCTATTTCTTTTATTTTCTTACTCTAAATGCAGGCCTGCTAAGAGAGCTCAGATTAAAGACAGCTGCACTGAAGTGCCTCACGTGGAGATGTGCAGCTCGAAGCACTTTGCTCCTGCCTCCATCCTCCACCCAGATCGATGACCAGAATAGGGCTGCTCTCAAACATCTGTTTCTCACCATCACAAATACACAAATTTGAGACTGCAGCCACAAGGCAGCTCAGAATGAATGGGCCCAAAGCAGAACTGTAACAGCAGCTGAGAGCCTCCCTGAGCGTTTCACGCCGGAAATAAAAACTGAGCTCTCTCTGCCTCAGAGACTTTATTCTGGTGAGGAAATGGATCGTGGTTTCCTACGGCAGCTGCTCCAATTGCATTCCCTTTGATCAGAGGAGGAGACAGATCCTATGCAGAGCATGTAAAGATCTGACACCGCTCATGAAAGTGGCACTGCTTCTCTCCAGCTGTGAGATGGATACCCAGTGCTGTTTGGGAACAGCAGGAAAACAGCAAGGTGAACATCGCATCCCAAGGCAGAAGTTGCTCATTGTGTGTTTTTTGAAGGCAAAAGTGTACACAGACCTCTGTGTTTGCACACTTGTGTCCTCGGGTGCCTTGCTCTGAAACCTTCAGGGGAGTTGATTGGCTCCAGGCTGGACTCCTTTGCCTGCATAAGAGCTGCAAAATCAGGTCCTGGAAGCAAAACCAATCAAAAACCTCCAGCGTTTTGCAGAACTACAAAAGTTCCCCCTACAAAACCATCGCTGTTCTTCTACCAGGGAAAGGGGAAGAGTAGTGCACAATTCAAGTCCTTTTAAGACATCACTGACTGGTGCTAAGAGCCACCAGGCACATCAGCATGTATTTGTTGTTTCCCAACTCTCCTGTCTGCCCCATGTTCAGCAGCTTTGCACAGACCACTCTGGGAGAACACCTTCTGAGAAGTTGGCACACCTGTCTAGAAGCTCAGATATATTCAGTCCTGCTGCCTTTGTCATTAGTTTAATCTCCATATTATGTAAATGCTATTTATTGCCTGTCTGGCTCACCTGGCAGCCACCAACCTTTCCTGGAAAGGCACAGGAAAACTCTCACATGGTACATTCAGCACATGTACAGAGCCCTGGTAATAGTGGCAGGAGTGAAGCACCAGCCCCATTGCAGACCCCACAAAACCCACTATTTAAAAAAATTAGTTTCTTTCAATCTAGGATATTCTCTCCTGATTAAAGCAATCATGAGAAGTCAAATGTAGGGCTTTACAATGTACCACAAACAGACATAGAAAACTGAATTTCATACTTCTCTTTACCCACAAGCAGAAAACAAGTCTTGGATCAGAGCAGATACTAACAAGTTTGTGTATTTCCTTCCAAAACCACTCATCCTCATACTGGAAGATCAACCATATTCTTTAAACACATGCAGTTATCTGCTAAATTCACATCTGAAAGGGAAAAAATATATTCTTTTATATAACAAAATTACTTTCATCCCTTCTTTGGCTGTGTTAGTGAGTAAGACTGGCAATGGCAACACTTCTGCAGGTGCCAACACCGCAACAAGGACCCAAGCTCCCCCCAAAACATACAGATGCTGTGGACAGGCTTTAGTCTGGCCCCTGGCTGAACATCCCTCAGCTACAGGAGCACCTTAGCTGTGCTCCCAGAACGTGTTTGCCACCTGTGCTTCACCCAGAAAGAAAGCAGTGCCCACTGTGTGGCTTCCCAGGGACAGAAAGAGCTGATTAGGAAGCGACCTTCAAAAACAGGCTCATAAACCAACACCAGGTGCTGAGGGAGACATTCTCTCTCCCTTTGTAGCTGCAGCTGAGACAGAGCAGAACAGAAAGACAAGGAAGTGAGTTGCAGAACCGAATTTGAGGTGCAAGACCTGTTGAGGGAACACAAGAAGCTCAGCACGATCTTCCATCTTATTCGGAAGGGCTCAGGTTCTGAAATCAGAGAAGCTCCCTCACTGCTACCTGTCCCTGTCACACCTGTGGCAGGATGTTGTGGTACTCGGTAGGAGCACACACATCCCCCTTCCCAGCACCAACCTGAGTCAGCCCTGAGCAGTCAACCCTGAGCTCCACCAGCCCTGTAAGAGCAGCTGGGCAGGACTGACCATGTTTGCTCCACTTGGCATCGCTCGGGGACATCTGGGGACACTGCTCCATCCCCTTGCCCTTGTTACAGCCATGAAGTCACCGCCTGCCTACCTCCAAGCAGGAATTAGCTCCTCACGTAACACCCAAGGAGAACAGAGCAGGTACACTGCTAAACACTTCCGGGGATTTCCTGGGCCACATGGATGTCACCACAACATTGAGACAGAGAAGCCTTTGGGAGAGGGAAGTTTCCAGCCTGTGCTTTCCACAGGAGTTTGTTTAGTTCCTAAACATGAATGAATGTTTATGGTTATATACCATGCTATGCCTACGTAATACTCACTGTAGTTTTCCCTGCTGTCTACTCTGGTCACACCGTGAAATCAGCAGGGCCCTGCCGAAATTAAAGCCCCATTTTAAGTGCATTGGGTGAAGGGAACAAACAGGAGGCTCTTGTGCATATTCTTAAAGAGTTTCTCAGAGAGTTCTACACACAGCCCAAACCCACTAGAATTATAATCTAAAACATTTCTACTTAAAATCATTGTGCCTGACCTCGTCTCTACCACCTGATATTTTAGGCTCAGCCTGGAATGTGACAACTGCTAGTCCGCTTCCCAGTTCTCACTGGTGCGTGGAGACCACCCCAGAGCAGCTTTTCCTTGGGCCAAGGGGCACAAACCTACACTTGCAGTGACCTGGAGAAGTTTAACCTTGAGCATGGCTCATGTGGAGGATCCAGAGGACACTGGCATGGCAGTGTCCATCCCAGCCTGCATGTTCCCACTCTTCTGCACAGCCCTGGAGCTCTCCCCAGGATCCCAGCCTCATTCCTCTGTTTAGCAGCAACCATCACCCCCTGTGCTTTTCCTAAAGCAACCGAACACTGCCTTACAGCTGCTAACCTTTGCCTCTCCAGTCCCCTCGGGAGGGAGAACCCAGATCTCACCATTTTAATGGTTAAAAACCTCCCAACTTCCCGCTAATGTTTATTCCAAGGTGTTTGTTGCTGTGCCACATTATGGATTAATTGAAGGAACTCTCCTCATTCCACACTGCCGATGTGTCAATATCATCCCCACCATTATCATTTCTCTTCCTGCTTATCAAGACATCTCAGCTTCTTTCAGCTCCTCTAAAATGGGCTCATCATCCCTTATCACTGGGCGAGCTCGTCCCTGACGAGCAGAGATAACTAGAAACACACACATTCGTTCCTAGGCCTGCTTCCCTGCTCTCCCAGGATCTGTCGGGATCACATTTGCTCCTCTTTCAGCTGTGCCTTCCCTGCAGCCCCCGCCGTCCTCCCCGCCAGCTCATGACCTCGGCCGGGCAGCAGCGCTCGCCTTACACCGGCAAGTCTTTTCCCAAGTACACGGCCTCGCTTTCCACCCGATTAAATTTCATCCCAGCCCTCCCGTCCCAACCCTTCCCGGCACTGCTGAGGGCACGGAGCTGAAGCTTTGTAAGATTTTTAGCAGTACCCTGCGACACTTTGGCAGCGTTAAAGGCCCGTCCGAGGCCAGGGCTGCCTCCCGCTCCTCTCCCGGCCCGTGTCCCCGCACAGCGGTACCTCTTCTCCCCGGCTCCGCAGCGAACGCTCCAGCCACGGCCGAGCACCGAGCCCTTCCCTCGGCCTGCTTCCTCCTCACACAGTTAACCAGGGCTTGATTTCCACCCCTTTTCTTCCCAGCAGCGTGGTTCTGGTCTTCTCCTGCCTGTGTCCCCGCCTACGCTCAGTGTCCCCCCAGTGCCGAGTGTCCTCCCGTGCTCGGTATCCCCGCTCCGGTTCCCAGTGTCCCCCCATGGCTGGTGTCCCCCTCGGTGCTCGGTGTCACCCCCCGGTTCTCAGTG
>VWZT01013070.1:168-35808 GCA_013397055.1 Pachycephala philippinensis
GAGATCCAGTTCTTGGGAATAAAATGGCAGGATGGGCGCCGTCATGTGCCTACAGAGGTGGTTGACAAAATTACCATTATGTCTCCACCAGCTAATAAGAAGGAAACACAAGCCTTCCTGGGCCTTGTGGTTCTGGAGAATGCACATTCCAGGCTATAGTCAGCTTGTAGGCCCCCTCTATTGAGTGACTCAGAAGAAGAAGAATTCAAAGTGGGGCCCTGAGCAGCAACAGGCCTTTGAGCAGATCAAACAGGACATAGCTCGTGCGGTAGCTCTTGGGCCTGTTCGGACAGGACCAGATGTGCAAAATATGCTCTACACTGCAGCCGGGGAGCAGGGCCTCACCTGGAGCCTCTGGCAGAGAACCAGAGGAGAAACCTGAGGTCGACCATTAGGGTTTTGGAGCCAGGGTTAATCGAGGATCAGAAGCCCACTATACTCCAGTTGAAAAAGAGATACTAGCAGCTTATGAAGGGGTTTGAGCTGCCTCAAGGTGGCATAGGTACACAGATTCTGCTATTCCTATTAAAAATACCATTCTAGCCTTCAGGATCAAACTAGTTCCCTTATATACAACAGAGAGAGTTTAGTCTTTTGCTTAGCAAAACAGAAATGTAAAAAGTAATGAGAGAGAGAAGTACATTGACATTCCTGCTGGAGAAAACGTTAAAAAAAGGCACTTGAAACATTAATTCATTTAGTGAGGTTTTTTCAATTTTCATTCAATGTTTTCTTTTTAATTCAAATGTCTGTACTAAATTTAAAAACCTCATTTTCTCACAGTCTGTCTGTTCATCATCCTTACATCTGCAGTGAGGTAATGGTGTCTCTATGGGGCCACAATTTCTGTAACAGTCTGTGATGATGTAAGCACAATTTTCAGGGTAAATAAGAAAATCAGGAGGTGTCTGAGAAAGCTCTTACTACACAAAAAATGTTTGGGTAAATGGTGAATGAAATACAAAATAGTGGCAGAGATTTATTGCTAAGTCTCAAATATATCAAATCCTTGATCCCCTATACTCAGAGTTCCCAGCAAGAAAATCACTTTATGGCCGTGATGTAAATGCAGGGAATAACCAGCTTGCGTGAGAGAAGGAGAGGCGTAATGATCGGACCAAAAGGATGAAAGATAAGAGCACGATTTCTTATCTTTCTTTAACATAAGCTTCCTTTGTGGCCTTGAACAATTTGTGTTTGTCTTTGAAAAAAGACAATGCTTGATGTTGTTAAGTGTCCTGAAGGAAGTTTTTGTAGCTATGGCTACCAACAGTTGGTTTCATCCTAAGTAAAAAAAAAGAAAATTTTTGGTAATTTAAGTTTTTTTTTAATTTCAGTGTGGTGTTGAGGCTTTAGTTCTGGGATTCTATTACAAATTTTACTGTACTGAATTAGATCAAGCAGCTGTATAACAGGATACTTTGCATTGCTTCAAGATAGTGCTTTTGTGATTTAATGGTCACTGATCAACTCGATGTGACCTCAAAGTACATACAATTTTTGTAAATTATTTTACTACATTTTACTGCATTTATTGTGCAGCATGACAGGTGCATGTTATTTGGTGTTTCATAATCAGACAGGTACACGAGCATGTTTTGGAGAAGCTGAGGGTTTTATTACAAGCCAGATTTTTGTAGCCATACTGTATTCTAGAGTAACAATGACATTCTTCTGCCTTACTTATGCCGGCTAAAGCTATGATTTTATGGATTTAGAAGGTATTGGGTATAATGCTGCTTGGAAATCTCTGCAGCCACAGACAGGTTGTACATGTGCTGATCACTACAGCACTTTTCCAAATATCTTGCAGCACTGTGTGCTAAGATTTACTTCGAAAATATTAACGAAAACCATGCTCAAAAAAAATCAAGCAACAAAAATATCCTTTGCTTTTCTCTCCCCACCTCAGCTAACACTGTCATTCTTGAGACAGGAACAAAAAGATAGGCACCTGTTTATTATTAATATTTGTTGTTAAGATGTTTGTGTTCCATTTTCAGTCCTTTTGCTACTTTCTGGAATGGCTTCAGGAAAAATCTGGGACCTTTCCAAGCTTCAGTTTATCCATCCGTAAAATTAGGATAAGAATTCTGACCTATTTTTCAAGTAAAATGAAATTCCCTTTCTGTTTATAGGCTATTAGCATTAGATAGAGATGCAGAATAGGAAAGAATAGTGACTTTTTAAACTTAAATCTTAAAAAAAAAACCCCAGACCAGCCCCACACTTACTGAATGGTAACTGTACCTAAGGCCGTGTGATAAAATGTTCATGCCTTCCCGTACACTGAGGATTATATTTTTACAAGGTGAGGGGGAAGAAGAGTTATGCTCCATTTTTTTCAATAAAAATCCATGCTTTATTTTTGTTATGCATACTCTGCGTAGAAATGTGGTAATTTTAGGAGACATACTGTTTCTGAGTGTGGATGCATGTTTTGCAGCAGAGGCCTGACAAGGACAGGTTTTACAGTATCCAAAGCCATGTCTGGATACACACGTATGTGTAGCCGTGGATACCAGCATGCTTAAGATTCACATACAGAGCAGCTTCAGTCCACTCAAAAGTAGAAAGCTGATTTCTAAGTGTAATATTTTCCTAGAGAGATTAGTCTGTTGCCTGAATATAAAGAAGGCAAATTGTGTGATTTCTGTTACTGTAGTTTTTATTTTGAAATGTAGACCCCGCTATGGACCCGAGCAATCTAATGTTGCAAAAACCCATAACAGTCACAGGGTTTTACGGGATGATTCTTGGTATGTAATTGAAACACAGTGAAAGAACAATTGTGTATACAAGAAGAATGACTTTGTATTTTATTTCCATGGTTCTGTTTCAAAATATATGAAGCCCTTTGTGTAACAGAAATGCCTCTGAGTTTACTGAATTCCCTTTCCTATTCTCCAGTCTCGCTGTTCAAGTGTTGTGATGCTTTCTGAAAATTTGCACCTGCATTTAGAACTGCTTTTTGTCTTTCTTTTTAGATAAATCCAATATCAGCCCTGCCAAGTTTACTCCCTCTGCTATGGCACAGACATGTCCTTTTATCAGTAAAAAACCCAACCCTATTAAGTGTGCATTTCTTAGTTTTGCATGTATTGATGTTATAAGTTTGACAGCAGTTCTGAACTGAGGGTTGCTGAGACTGAACTGGGGAATCGGTGTGTTTGTGTGTGTGGACGTGTATTGTGCCTACATTCACCCACATATGCACTCATGTTTTACTAAGGATGCACCTACACTGCATGTGTAGTGTACATGCATTCTCGAGGTATACTTACTGTATATAGCACACAGTGGTTGTGAACGTGTTGTAGATCTACAGTAAGTACTTAGCATTTTAAATTTGTGCTGAATGAAGTCAGTAGAGTCTAATTCATCAAAGAAAATCTGTAATAAATCTGTTCCTCATGTTTGCTGATAAGGTGTTACTTGTTTACGATACTGCATTGATGAACGTGATCCTGTAATAGATTGGTTTTGTAAACACAAAGTAGGATGTTTATTGAGAAAGAATTAATGTTGAATGTCCCCAGCAGCAGCACCTCTAATGTTGCCTTTCTGGGAGGGTGAAAGGACAAGCGAAACTATTCATTTCTGCTATCAGGTAAATGAACTGTAACTGTAACCCCTCACAGCTGAGGAATGGCCAGGCAGATAAGTTACTCAGGTGACTGCTTCTGAATAGTGCTTTATGCTGCGTTTCGGTCAGAAAGAGGAGTAACTATTTCCCTCATTTCCATAACAGACCATCAAGGGGGTGCTGGTTTTCCTTAGGAAGCTGGTTTTCTGTGGATACAGTTCTATTATTCTTGGGGAATTCAGTGCATATTGTGAAGATATTTCATGCCCTGTAGTAAGTTTACTCTGAGGTCCTCTGTATTATCTCAATATCTGGACAGTATTTAGATACTGGACTGTTGGCTTGTTTTGGGCTATTTTCCACAAGTCCCTCTTCATTTGTCCCTTTTTCTCACATCTATGATATTTTCACTGTACTGGAATCTTTAAGGTGTGAAGAATGTTTGAAATTTTAGGTTTGCAGGGTTTTTCCTTGCCTTAAAAGTGAAACAAAATAACCCAAAAACTAAACAAAAATTAAGTTGGAGTGAAAGATGTCTGCTTATTTCCCAGTCTATGGAATTGGCATCCTTACAAGTAGTGACTTACAGGTCTGTAGAAGAGTTCAAGTTCAATGGGAAGTATAGAAGAGAGGACAGATAGGAGTAGATGGAATGGGGTTGAGGGAAGGAGGATGAGAATTGTGTGTTAAAACAACACGCAGTATTGTTTTATCCAATCCCCTATCCCTAAAAAACAGGTAATTTTGTGAATTTCTTTGAGCATAAATAAATTTTAATTTCCTAGTTACAACAGGATGCTTAAATGCGGTTATGCTTTGTAAAAACCAATCAAAGACTGAACAAATTACATTTTGAAAGCTGCTCATTTGTATTTTTATTGGAAGAAAAGCCTGAAAATTTGCTGCTGTTTTATGACTGTAGCCTGAGAAGGCCTGGAAGGTCACATCAATGCATCTGTAAAAATAAATAAAAAGTAATTTAAAAGGGGTTGCTGTGGTGAGTAGGTTCCCTTCTGACACCTGGTGGTTAAAGAGGAGAACTACATGGGGAAATAGAGGCGGAAACATGTAGTAAAGGGGAATAGTGAAAATGGGACCAAGGGTTACCACGCAGGGAGAAAACATTAAGAAACCCTCACTATTCTGAAATTTGATGAATCATCGCAACTATAAGTTAATGACTTTCTTTATACCACAGGGTGTGGTACATCTCCAGAAAGGTAGATTGCACTCAAGTTTTCCAGCTTTTGTTCTCTAATTACTTCTAAATTGTGTTAATCTTACTTTGCATGTTTCCACATGCTGAGTTTAATATGTATGGCTTTTTGCAAAAATGAGTGTACTGGCCAGAAGTGGCTATATAGGTCATTTGACTTCAGAGCTTCTACTTTCTACATGAAGTTTTGAGATTATGGCAGAGAAGTTTCCTAAATTGCTATGTAAAGTTGGGGGAGTAATGCATCTATTTGAACTGTGAGTTATGGAGATTTCGGTGGGAAAGGTTTTCATGTAAGATTTTATTTAAAATTATTCAAGTAGGTAAGTTGTTTTATTACCAAAGAAGAAAAGGTAATTCTTGCATAGCACAGTTGTGAACACAATAGAATAATACTGAATAATATTTGAATATGTATACTTGCTTTTTGCAACAGTTTTGAAGAATGAAAATTTCCCTTCAAAACATTGTGACCCACTGTATCCAGTATTTCTAGGGTTGTAGGTTGAATTTTTAGGTCACCAGACTGACCAGTGAATGCTTGTACCTTTTCTTTTAGAAATGCTGCTGAAGAGTGCATCTTGCTCAGTATTACAACAAAGATTTTCATGAGCATGTATTGAGTATGTTTGTAAGCATTGTTGCTGTTTTGTCTTCAGACATATTCTGTGTGATGATAAAACTGAACATACATTAGGCATTTTGATTACGTAGGTAATCAAAACATCCAAATTTTATTTCATGTTCAGTTTTCTATGCATTAGGAAAAGTATGCATGCTTTAGTGTGTATTTTCTTTGCAAAACAGTGAGGCATGCCTCATACTTTACTAATCATTAGGAACATTTTATGTTTTATTTCTGCCACCTGGTGGCATATTCTGTCTGTCACATGTCAGCAATATCAGTCACTGTTATTGCACAGTCTAAAACTTTTTTTTTAAATGCACGTTTTGGAAACAAAAAACAAAATAGGAATTCTTGAAAGTGTTCCCACCCCAAATTTCTGTCTTCTAATCAGATTGTCTGGAATTAATCTTTCAGAAAAGTCTAAGCTTTCTGATCTGCTTTGGTCTCCTTCACTTACCACACAACACAAAAATACCATAATGAGTGAGCATGATTGTTATTTCCAATTGAAAGTCTCGAGGAATGAACAACATCAATGATTTAATCATTCTGCAGCATATGAGATACGATTCTGTGCATATATCAAGCTGAGACCTTTATAGAAATATTTCCAAATGTATTCGGTTTGCAAGGCCTGGTTTTGGTAGTGGGGGGTACTACAGAGGTGGCTTTGTTTTCATAGTGTTGCTGCATGTGGCCCATGGTTAACCAAGGAACATCCATGGGATATTTTTACATGGTAGAAATTTATTTAAGTACTTCCTTTTTGATTTGATAGACAGTGCTGGTGTTTAGCAACACTTCAGAAATTAGGCAGTTCACAAGCAGTTGATAATTTTTTGCAAGACAATATAAGCAGGAGCTGAAAATACCGAGTGACATTATTTTCAGTAATGAATGAAAAGCAGGGGGTGTGCAAAACTCCCTGCTAGAATACATAGCTAATGAGTGTAAAATACAAATTCCTTGTGTGAAGCTTAAATACAATCTTACTTATGCTTTTGTCTCTAGCTCACCAAAAGCTTTACGAGGAGGGACCACCAGGTGGGTGGAACAGTGTAATGTTGTCTGTCTGTGTCTAGTCTTTGGTCTCTTTTGTTACTGTAAAGGTAGTATTTATCTTTCCTTGATGGAATAGAAGTGGTAAAGCCTGAGTCTGCTATATCTACCACTGTTTAGAACTAAAAATTCGGTAAGAGTGCAGAAGTTCTATAATGGGTCAGGAACTTTTTTCAGAATCGTAGCTTATGGTACTTCAGTTTCAATGGCTGCTGTCCCACTAAAGTGAGTGGAATTTAGGTTAATTTCTTCTTAATCTCACAGTGCTGAGTGTGAAATTTTGCCAAGTTAAGATTTGAAGTCTGGTTGGAAGAACATCACAATTGAGAACTGGTGTATTACTTTCTCTTCTTGCCCCTCTCTCCTCCAGTTTGTCTTGGCTGTGAGCCAACTCCAGGTAAATGTAACCCATTTTAGAGCTAATCCAATATGCCTGATAATTAGACATGTTATAATCTGGCAGTGTTTATTCTGAAAGTCTTTGGAGCAAAGACTGTAGTGAAAATTAAAGTGATGATAGATCTTTGCATTAGAGTTATGGAAAAGTATTTGAACATACACTGATCCTTATTCAAAACAAGAGCACATTTAAGGCTGACAAAGGAATCCAGTAAAAACCCATTGACAAGCATGTGAGGGTTAATTAGATGCCAACCAATAATGTAATTAGTAATCATAGAATCACAGAGTGTTAAGGGATTGGAATAGACCTTAAATATCATCTAGTACCAGCATCCCTGCCATGGGCAGGGACGCCTCCCAGTAATGAATCAATAGGGATGTCTTTTGAAGGAAAAGGAGGTTTAATTGTCCTTTAGGAAAAAGAATTAACTATGTTAACCTGATTTTTGCAAATTTATTTCTCTTATAGCGCCTGCTGTGTCTTTGTGTGTTTTCTTGCTCAGTTTTGTACCCACCAAGAGCAGGACACACAGAGCCTTGACCGTTTTTGGATTTTAAATGAAGCTTAAGGAAGACATTTTGAACAAACACTCATGACTCAGAGGCTCCTTTTAAGCAGCTCCTTTGAATTATTTAATTGTTGAATCATAGAGTAGTTCGGGTTGGAAGGAACCTTAAAGATCATCTAGTCCCAACTTCCCTGCGGGAGCCAGGGACACTTCCGACTAGACCAGATATCTCCATGTCCCATCCAGCCTGGCCTTGAACACTGCCGGTTGTTGTTGGGTGGGCAGTTATTGTTGAAATGTGTAATCTATCAATTAATCTGACTTAAAACTTTGTAAGGATTAAGATTTGGTTTCTTTTTTTCTTTTTTCTTGATCCTTTTTCGTAGTCGAGTTAGGAATACTGGATGTTGGTGAGGATTCAATCTGATTATCTTATAAGATTTATAAACAAACCTTATGACCAAGATAAAGCCTTCTTACATTATGTCACTGAAGGACTAGTCCTTAATTCTACCAGAAAACACCATTTAGATGATAATGTGAGTAGACATCATACTAGAAGAAATAAATCCAAAGGACTTTGAAGCCCTCCTGTTCCCTTTGAAGTTTCATAATCAGAGTCCAGTCATGTTTGTTACAGCTGCATGGATACTTCTTAGGAAATAGGACAGTGTTAAGACAATTTTGCATTAATTAAAGCAACTTATATTGGAACTTGTTAGAATTTTCCTGCACATGCCATTGGTGATCTTAGGTTAGGAAAGTTATTTTGTCTGTATAGACTGCCAGTAAGTGGACTTCTGGGCACTGTTGTCTGAGAGACATCTTTCTCCCTCACAAGTCAGTTGCTAGCATTTCCCAATGTCCCAGTTTTATCCAGGACCCTAATGTTTTTTGATACCACCTTACATCATTGTTAGGGGTGGGAAGAAAGGGACTCTGGCTTCCAATCTAAAAAGCATGGCAGGAGGGGGAAAGGTGTGCTCCATTGTTTGTTGTCTCAGGGTCCAGGGTGAGCATTTTTGCATGTGAATCACCCTCTGTCTTCTATACTTTTGTTACTAATATTGTTGCCATTACTGTTTGTTTTCTTACCTCATTGCTGTTTCCAGTGAGCTGTTCATATCTCAACCTGTAATCTTCACTTTTGATGCCTCCAATTCTCAACTCCATCCCGCTGCAGCGGGAAGGGAGAGGGGAAGGAGGAACAATGAGCGGTGTGTCATTTGGGAGAGTCTTAAGTGGGGGGCACCAGACTGGGGAGTACCATTCCTAAATCACGACACCTCACGTGAAGTGGGCTCTTCCTCACAGGACTCTGGTGGTGGTGCAGAGTTTTGTAGAAATACTTAGGTGCTTATAGTTATAGGCCACTTGTGTGATTTCCTGCCTGTTGGGACACCGGGAAAGTGAGCAAATCATATTTGCCTATCTCATAAAAATCTCATGGTTTTTCCCTTCATTCCAGTGAAACAAATAAGTAAATAACATCTTAGACTTGCTCATGAAACGGAAAAAGAAAATCCTACCACTCATCTCTTCCTATGCAACTTCTTGAACACAGTTAACAATACTGATCATACAGATACATGGTTCGTATTTTGAAGATCATCTGAACTTATAACTAAAAGGATTAGAGATATACTTATTTGGGAATTCAGTGTGTTTTAAAGAAGTCAGCTGAAATGATACCATCTGTTCAATATCCTTAGCACTTCAATATTGTAACTCAGCTTTCTCTGTAGAAACCGTAGACCCAAATGGGCCCACAGAAATTACGGGTATATTGCCTAGAGACCATTTATCCTAGAAGGTCAGGAAAAATAATAAAGCAGTAGATACTGATGGACTTGTTCGTATTCAGGTACCAAAGGCCTATTAATACTAGAATATTCTGCTGTTTTAGATACTTAATTTTTATGATTATTAAGAGTAGATTCAAGCAGTCCTGTGTTATTTTATTTGCAAGATTAGCTTTCAGGGCCAAAATTTTAGAAAACGCATTGCTTTAAAAATTAGCCCAATATATTGAATATCTCTTCCTTTGTTTCAAATTATTTTGTGTTAAAATTTAAAACTCATGAAGTACAATAACTACTGAAAAGATTGTACTTTTTGTATAACCTAATCAGGATAAGCAGCCCTTCTGTATTGCATTACTTTTTTCCTCATATGTAAGTTTTGGTATCTGCCAGCTTTCTGGGTTCCAGGTACTTTTTAATTTAAAATTTACTATTCAAGAGAACACAAATAAAACTTTTAGGTGTCATACCCCTAGTTTTCTCTGTGTATTTGTACAGTTTTCACTCTAGCAGATGTTGATGTCTAAAAGGTTGTAGGCATTTGTCCACTGTTTCACAATGCATGATACTCTGTTGTTTCACACAGTAGATGTTTGTGATTCTATAACAAATTCCATGTCTGCTGCTGTACAGCATTTTAAGCCCTTTGTTCACGTCGTGTCCATCTTCCTTATTCACCCATTTTTAATTGTTTGGGGTTGCTGCTTCAGCTTTTTGCATTGTGCTTCAACAACAATTCTTTTATCTGTTTGCATACCATGTTTGATGAAATTACAGCACACAGAGTTACTTCCTCCTTGCACTTGGTAGTTAGTTAAAACACAATTTTATTTCCTTCTTGCAGCCCATTACTTGGGCAGATGGTAATACCCAGCTTTAAAGGGAGTATTTCAAATTTTGTAGTACCTAATGATAAAGAAAATAATATATTTTCCTGAGGTACTGGTATCTTTTCAGTCAGTGTTATCTTTATATGATCCATATTAACAACATACTTTAAAATCATGAAGCAGACTGATACCAAACATGACAGTAATAATTTTTTTTAAGTCAGATAAAATACTAATTAGAATTACTTTTTCCTGCAGTTGCATGTAGGCAGAACCAAATATAGCATGACTGGAAGTTCTGATACTTTCTAATAATGACTATATCAGTCAGTGGCAGAACAGGATCATGACAATTCTCTAGTTCATCACTTCAGAAATTGTGTTTTATTTTTTCCCAAGCACCTTATAAGAACATACAGTTGAACAAGGAAATGTGAAATGTCTATGTTACTATCAAATAACATTTAGCAAGCTATTCATTAGGAAAAAGGTAAGACAAAAAACTGTATTAAAATAAAAATTTATATTAAAAACTAATGAGATAACAAGTTCATACCTAGAGTAAAATAATAGCATTGAACTGGAAAAGTAAGACTTGAGAATTTGCAGCTGATACAAAGTTAGTAAAAGTAGGGAAGACCTGAATGCAAATTTAGCATTCTCTGGTCAGGATGTTACATGCTGGCTATGGCAAAACATGGGAGTAAATGGAAATTTAAGTTCTACAGTAAGTGGATTTTTTTTTTACAATGACTGATTGATTTATTTTTCCAACGCCAACACAGAAAAAGGAAATTTTGCATTGTCATGTCACTGTATACCTTTAGTGTTCCCTGAGGCCTCTACACAGCTTCCTGTGTACTCTGCCAACTTTTATGTTACTTTCAAAAAATATTTTAGTGAAGCATTTTACAAGGACATGGTATTATGATGCTAACTATCAGCAAATGTAACAAAATTTGTTTAAGACTTCTTAATGTATTTCTGCTTTATCTCACTAGCTTAGAAAAAATGTTCAGTTTTATGAACGTTTGCATTAGCTGCAGTGGGTTATAATTATTGATTGTGGGAAGCATCAGATTGCAAAAGTAAAGATTATGCCCAAGAGGGCAACAACTTACATCATCTATTAGATTTTTCATGGGATGGAGTACTCTCAAAACAAAGGAAAAAGTAGGAAATTAGAAGTAGTAAATGAAAACTGAGACTCCCAAGCTGTTTGGAGTGGAATCTGTGCAATGTGATTGTTTATTTTTTTGCTTGAATGCCTTTTGTAAAGGAGTGACATTTTAAATTATTTTCTCAGTAAAGAAAATCGTAATTCACGTCTCATCATTTTTCAGGATAGGAGCACGTAGCACTTGCCATCTGATTTTTTATCTGTCTCAAAAATCCTTAAGAGTAATACCTGCTTAAGGGGAAGCTAACTCACTTATGCCCTACAGCCACTGTCTTCTTGCAGGCAGATTGGAGACCAGGCAAGTAGAACAGGATATTTGTACAATCAGCCTTCTGTTATCCATCATAATAAAAGAATTTAAAGCTTCAGAAAATTGACATTGAGGCATTAGAGCGTGTCCAGGGCAACAAAGCTGATGAAGGATCTGGGACGTAAGTCCTATGAGAAGCAGCCAATGGTGCTGGTGTTTAGTCTGGGGAAAAGAAGGCTCAGGGGAGACCTTACTGCCCATTACCTGAAAGAAAGTAGTGGCCAGGGGTTTGGGTTCTTCTCCCAGTCAGCTAGTGATAGGATAAGGTGAAATGGCCTCAGATTGCACCAGGGGAGGTTCAGTTTGGGTATTGGGAAAGAGTGGTTACGCATTAAAACAGGTCCCTGGAAGTATTCAAAAAATGAGTAGATGTGGCATTTCTTGATACAGTTTAATGGTCATGGAGTTGGACTTGATCTTGCAGGTCTTTTCCAACCTTAATGATTCTCTGATTTTATGAAAATGCAACCCCCTGACATTACACAAACTAGGTAGAGTCACCTTGTCGACACAAGGATCAGCTTAGAACTATAATGTAGGGTGTAAAAATGAGGGAGCCAGGTGCTGCGTGGTATCAGGATCAGCGTGAGCGCACATTGAAACACAGAAAGGTCTGGCCAAACATCAGGAAATGATTTCTCACTGTGAAGGTGACTGAGAAACTAGCATAGGTTGCCCAGAGAGGATGAGGAGGATGGAGATTCCTGGAAGTATTCAAAAGTCATTTGGGCATGGTCCTAGGCAACGAGCTCCGGGAGAGGTGGAGCTGCAGACCAGGTGGCCTCCAGAGGTGCCTTGTAACCTCAGCCATTCTGTGCTTTGTGATTAGAAGCTTTTTTTCCATGTCAGTCTTGAAGGTCCTTAAGGTATGGCAACACGGGAAGTGGGAGGTCCTACAGTTCAACTGCAACCTTGTATCTGGGCTGGCTCTGAGAGCTGCCCTCAGGTGTTCATGTGTCTTAACTAATAAGGCCAAATGAGTTACAGTGATCATGTGAGAATCGGGCTGGCTACACACAGAGCCATATCAGATTCCTTAAACTCTGGCATCATTAACTTTTAACCTAGACAAATCACTCAGTGATATGTTATTTCTGGATTTCATGTGTAGTCTATGTGAATTTTTTTGTGTGTTAAATGGAATTTAAGAATTCAGTAGTTTATAAAGCCTGACATATTTCGTTCCCAGTACAGTTCCTTCTGTTAACGTGTCGTTATCGTTTACTTTGCTGTTGTGATTTTTACCACTCTGAGCAGCATCCCAACACCACTGCATAATTAAACTTTATTATTCTGTTGCCAGTATGTTAAGGAACTGATTTTTGGAATTACATGACTGCGATTATTTTTTTCTAGTCAAATTCTTCAGCATTTTAGTGATTTTAATTGCCATATGCAGGTTTTCTTAGGATGCTAACTATCCATGTAGAATTATACTAAATTAAGGTGACTTCACAAAACATAGAAAAGGAATGGATATGAGTTACTTTATATTATTCAAAACAATATAATTGTGATGTGTTTTTCATTATAATATCTTGTACAGAAAAATAAACATTTGCTTTAGAATTGAAGTACTTTGCTTGGAGTTTCTGTCCAACAGATAGTTTCTTCTAGATAAAAATAATATAATGGTAGAAAGAACCAAAAGAAGCTTATGCTGTTGAATGTCAGTTTATATCATAGTAGACAATCTATTAAATCTTACAGTATATAAGTTTATGATGCACTTGCTTTTATGCAGTAGCAGTCTTTTAAGAAATTAGTTAGGATTATTAATTCTTACAGCTTAGTACTTTCTAAGCATATTTTAAGGAATAAGTAAAGAGTAAAAGAACTGCTACTCTCTGTCTTACCTCTGCTTTAGAACAAAGCTTAAACAAAACAATCTCTAGAAGTTGTTTCAGAGCTTTCAACTAGAAGCAGTGGAAAACATGTGCCAACAATGACATATATTTAATTGTTAAAAAATTTTTAAACTTCTTATGCTGTGTTAAATTTCATTTATGGGGGTTCTTCCGTCTCATTCTCTAATTGCAGAAACATTTGTGCCAAGATAAAAAATAAGCAACAGAGGGTTGGGAATGGGTAGACATGGTGAAAAATCTGCTTCTGGTGCTAGTGCAGGTCCATGTCAGCATAGGTGAATAATGACTCTCTTACCCAAATCCCAAAGAATTTTAAGCATTGAGCAATCCTGCATAGAAAGTAGATCTTTTGTTAAGATAGATCTGTATCCTTCTGTTAGCCGCACTAAGAACTGATTGTTAGGAGCATTTCCAAAGCCTGTTTTCTTCAGTTATCATGTGACCTTAAAGCGCTAACCTTCAAGTTAGGACGTTCATAAGGTTCATGCCCTGCAAACTGAGTGCTTAAGCAGCTGAGGTGCCAGAAGGGTCACAACTTTTTCTGGGCACCTGAGGCAACTGTTTTAAGTCCTGTTTAGGTGAATGGATATGCAGAGCCTGTATCCAGAGGGAATATCAACCAGTCAAAGGAATTAACAACAGAAAATCTAAAAGTTTGTAGACCTAACTGGTTGTGATTCCAGCAGAGCAGTCAGGCAATTTCCCCATGCTAGAAAGCTCTAAGTAGAGACTTAGAGGGCAAGGAGAAGTTTAGATACTATAACTAGCTGGAATCACCAAGGTTTTTATTTTATGCTTTGTAAAATATTGATCTCTTTTCCTTTTGATTTTGTGTATCAATTCAGCTGCTTGCATATAGCTTCACCTGTGTTTGAAAAAAATAGCTTTACATTAAAAGCTTCCATGTCATGCAGATTTCAGGGTGATGATCAAGTTATATTTTCTTTCCTCTTTCCTTTGTGTGCTCTGAAGAGAAAAAGGAAAAAAGAAATAAAAATGCACTTAAGCACTGGAATATTTTACTGATCTGACACTTTGGTCCATACTTTGATACTTTAATGCTATTTTGTTAGTTCTGCTGTTGAATGGATCATACAAACTCCTTAGTCCTAGAGAACATTGACAGTAAAATTTAAATTCTTTGGACGATTTTCAATCCTTGTTTAAAATAGCATTTAGTTGAGGAAGCAGAAGCCAAGCCAGGAAACTGCAAAGAAACTTTTGGGTGAATTTTGATTTGAAAGCAGATAGAAGCGGGACATTGATCATTTAAGTACAAATTCCAGTTGCTTGTTTAGGAGGGCTGTAACTTCTGGGCCAGTGTCTCACAGAAGACTCTCTTAAGGTCTCTTAAACCCTTATACTAGCGTATTGAAAAGGTTTCTCTTTCTTCATCTGGCCAAATGCAGTCATGGTACAGATTGAGGAGAGCCATAGTATTCGTGGTTCTAGAGGTGCGTTTGGTAAATTTACACCATCACTAGACCTGTGTGAGCAATTCTTAGCCTCCTCCATTTCTTAACTGCTGATTTAAATGTCTCTGGATTTCAGTTTCATGCTTTCAGCCTTTGGATTTTGTTACATTCTCACTAAATGGCAGAGCTATCCTGTATCTCATTCACAGTATTCTGTACTTAAGCTCTGTAATTAATCTTTGTCTGATAGAATGAAGGCAAAGAATTCTTTGTATCTCACTGTTTGGTACTTTCGGAGGTCTTCATTTGTATTTGTGATTGCTGTTTTATCGAGTTTGACTGTGTATAGTGATTGTATGTTTGAAGTTCTATTTAAATCACTGTATTTGATGCATGTTATTTTAGAATTCAGGTGGGGGTGTGTGTGTGCATGCATGTGCGTGTCATAATATCCTATCAGTTTTACATTCATCTGCAAAATTAAGCAAAACTAAAGTTTCCTTTTGTTATTTCAGTCTGTCATACCTTTTCCCCTGTTTTCCCTTCTCAGCTTGGAAGACCTCTGCTTTATCCTCTTCTCTCAGAAACACCATGGAAAATCTGGTCATGTGGTCTTAGAAAAAAATGCTAATTACTCTGTTCAGATTTTCTTTTCCATCACCACTGTAAAAGGTCATTTATTTGAGAGCCTGCACCTGCATTCTGGACCCGGTGATGTTGTATGAAATATTCTATGCTGAAGATTGCACATTGATTTCTTACTCTAATGGAATGTAATTTTTTATTTCTACAGAGTACCAAGCTGCCATTCTACATTTAAAGAGGGAACACAAAGAAGAAATAGAAACATTAAAGGTATACTTTTGGAATTATTTACTGTCTTTCCCTGATTAGTGCATTTTGCAGATTTAAGTAGTGCAAACATACTTTCTATCAAATGTTAAGAATTTAATTCTTTCTTTCTAGAAGTTGTTTTCAGTTGACTGCCAACTCAGCTAAAATTTATCTGGTTAAAATCTATACCTGCAATCATAAATAATGTCAAAAAGCAGTTTTATTTATTTCCTCTTTGTCATTTTCCTTATTATTGTTCTCTTAAATTCTTCCCGCTAACTCAGCAGTGCAGTATTTTTGCATTGGCACTGGTGTTTAACTACTTACTGTTTCTCAGTGAAACATACTTCTGTAGAAGCAGTTTTCTGTAATTTTAACAGGAAAATAAACGTGTGTTAGACTTTTTGAAGTTTAGTATTGAGCACTCTTTATTGATGTCTCCTCTTTTAAAGTATAAACTTGATCAACTACTTATCAAAATCAGAAATAACAGTTTAGTATTAGAACTCACTTTCCCTTGGCGGTAGTAATTCTACAAGAAAATGCTTTTATCATAAAAGCAGGAACTTAAATGGCAGTATAACTGAATTTGGTGATCCCCCCTAGTTAAAATTAACAGCATCTTCCTTTTCTCACCAGTTATGATATATTCTTAAGCACAGCTGCACTGTGTTCTAATACAGGTTCATATGCTAAATCGTTAGTATATAGGTCAATTACAAAACATTCGGTATTTCCTTTGTCATCATTAAGGCAAATAGAACGGAAAATAAACAGATTTACTAACACAGGAATTCTGATAATCCAGTTCATTGATACATTAACAGTGTTAGGCAGATCACATTGTATATTGTGAAGTATCGAAATTTACATTATAAAATTTCAATGGGAACATATAATGGGGAAGTAAAATTGTGTCATGATTTAATGTAATATCTTGCTGCATTTTATTCTTAAAGAATATAACAGAAAAATATGATGGTAGACATCCCAGTTATCGGATCTTGGGTTAAATCTGATTTTGTGCTATGCACTGAAGGAACCTACAGACAGGAATTTCTCTGAACTGGCTCTTTTGCAAACTGATCCAAATCCTGTATCTGGTGTTTATGAAGAAGGTTTGATTATCATACTTTCTCTGCAAAAGGTTAGGAGTGAGACCCTTAGACTTTGTTATTCCTAAAAGGCTTAGAAAAATGTTAAGTTCTGGAAGGTATGTGTAGGGTAAAGTTCTCAAAATATTATTAAACTGTCCTCTGAAGGTGAAAATAAGCAACATTATCTAGAATCTCTCCCTTGAAACCTGTATATGGTGGGTTATAAGTGAGTAATATGTTTATTCTTTAGCATTAGAACATGCCCTATAATTTTGTACTGTTTCTTTTTGTAAGGTTTCTTTTTTTCTTGAGTATGTGAACAGGAATTCCTAATTGTTTTTTATTCTTCAATATTTGTTGTCACTGTGTTAATTTCATATAAGCTTCATACAGAATACCCAGAGTGCAACCAGGGCTTTACCCATACTGGTAGTTTGTAGGGGTTGGTGCTGAATCTGTGAGACAGGGAAGTTGCAGTGAATGTAGCAGTCTTGAAGGATGTACAACAACCACTGGGTAGGGAGGGCGAATGACAGTACCGTATTTTATTTTGCCATCTTTATGTTATCACCAAAACTTGCAGCTTTGTTCCTTTTCTTCATGTCACTGGAAATCAGTTTTTGTCATATAGTGTGTATACTAATTAAGATTACAACATTTATTACATCAAATCAGTTACTGATGGATCTGTACCATCTCTTACAATCTGCATAACATATAACTCTTGAAGGGTTAATTAATGTATGTAATTGAACTGAATCATCCACATGAAGGTAATGGCTAAAAAGGGTAATGCAGTTGCTGCGTTCAAAGGATTTCTTGAATTTTTCACTGAATATTTACAAAATACTGAGTAATAATTTTTAAGACATGAAACAATTTCTGTTCTGTACTGCTGAGTGCTTTGCTTTCCCTGCTCTTGCCGCTAGATGTCAGCTGAGTCTTTCAGAAAAAGTTCCCAAAAATGTGTGCAGGTTTCATAGTTTTTTCTGAACTGAGAGAGAGAGTGTGTGGTGGTAACATCCTGCCCACTGTTTGTGTGTCTGGCAGTTTTGGTTTTAGGTCAGAAATTATCTTGCACATTACGGAACTAGAATTGAACTTGCTCAATAGATAAGTCATAGCTGTCAACACCTTCATAGTATTTGTTCAGCAGAACCAAATCTTTAGTATCTAATAAGTAGATGACAACAACATTAAATCACAATACTGTAAATGGACTCCTGACTTCTGAAAGAAAGGAATTTACTTGAAGGCAATATTCTGATTGCAGTGCTTAATATTTAACCTGACTAAGTGCAGCATACTTCTGTTTTCTGTAAGTTAAGTTGATAAAATGAGTAATAATTTCAGTTTTTTCCTAATGTCTCCTTGTTCACTTTAGCACAAAGGTACCAAATATCCCTTCATCTTTAGTTACATGGAAGTTTAATACTGTTTTTTGAAGATGGAATGGAAGTCCTAAGCTGACCTATAACCCTGTACACTATGCATGGGTGTTTTTCTCTGATACAGGTTGTTAGGCTTCCACCAGCTCACTAGATCTTTTACATATTTCCAAACTGAGAATAACAGTAGCTTTATGGTTTTATATTACATAATAATATTACATAATGCATGTAGTATAATATAGTGTAAGAAGTGTTAATAGCTATTTGATTTAAAAAATTATAAACTATAGCTGGCTTATAAATCATTCAATAAATACTGTGTAATGAAGTCCTATTTTTACATCTCTTAAAGTATCTCATGGCAAATTTTAGAAAGAAATACCTGTATAGTTACATTTAACACAGTTATGAAGATATTACTGAAACTTAAGAAGTAGTGAACGGTAATGCAGTTGGTGTAAAACTGCCCGTGACGTTACGAAAGAGCAAGCTGGCCTCATTTAGAGAAGAATGTATCATGAGGTGTTCATTGTGACCTTTGTGGCCCCCTTGGTAATGTTTGCATTTTTGCTTTTTTGTGAAGGTTCCAAGAGCTGAAATGTAGAAGTGGGTAGAAAGTAATTTCCTTTTCACAGAAGAACTTGCTTAACTTTGAAAACAATTTCATATCATAAATTGAGATTAAAAACCAGTGCCTCAAAGTGCCTCAGAAAACATTGAAATATGTGGAAGAAAAAAGGAATGTGAAAGGAAAAGTCATAGCACCAGTCAAAGTTATCTGATAATTTAAAGATAATTTATTTTTATTTTGTACTGAGACCCCAAACGCATAAAAGTATTTAAGTTTTTATAAAGTAATAGAGCTCTAGCTCTATGATCACCATTTCATTCCTTTACAAATTTGTTTTTTCATGTCTCATGCTTCCTAAGTCCTTCCTTGTCTCTTTGTCTTTTCACCTTCCCATTTGTTTTCCCTCATGGTCAGTATGCTTCCATTTCTGAAGGCTTCCATTGCTCTTATAATTATAACATGAGTATAACAAAAGGTGCTGCTTCTCCCTGCTACATTTTGAAATTTTTAATTCAGCTGTGGGAGGCAATGGTAAATAGTGTTGAAAGCTCTTATATGCCAGAATGCTTATTAAAATACCTCTTTATAGAAGTAAGTGATTACATTTTATTTTGGCAATTTAAAGTGTCTTTTACTTATATGTAAAGGTAAAATTTCATTTCAGCTTCAGAGTGTACATCAGAAATTGGATGTTTTAACACCAAATCAAAACATTTTACAGTGTTTTAATTTTTCTAAATATTCTTTTTCATAGGTAGGCCATTACAACAAACTGGGATACTTTTGAGCAGATTAAATTGAAAAAAATGTGACCTGGATGCACTTAAGGATTTTTATTACTCCTTTCTGGAAAAAAAGAAAATTTTATTTTTCTTTCCCCTCATTTTCATGTGTGCATATGTGAATTCTTGCATGAGATAGGGATATCATGATTTTTCAGAAGTCACTATGTTCTGAAATCTACTATTAAAATATGGGGGCCAATGATGAATAGTGTTGAAAGCTTTGATATGCCATAGTACTTATAAAACCCAAAACATTTGGATGTATGCGGATATATGCTGACTTTCCGTAATAAAATTTTGCTTCAGGATGAGGAGGTTGTTGTTTTTAACTTTTACAAGGTGAAATGCATCCATAAGAAGGTGGCTGGCTGCTTTGAGCATTCGCTGTTGGGTTTTCGTATTCCAGCATGCATGTGTAGAAGAAAATCTCTATCATGTATGCTTCTCTCTCTGGTGGAGTTGCAGCTCAAAGGAGCAGCCAAGGTCAGCAAGGGTTTATTAGTCAGTCTTTCCTAATGAGCTGTTCAGGCTTTTCAGCATTTCCATGTGGTGAACTGATGAAGGTCTCCCAGCTTGTGGTTAATTATTGATACTAATCTTGCCTAACTTGAAATGTTTCAGTCTTTCAGCTGCTAAATGTATGGTTACACCACTGTGTGTGTACTGTGTGCCTTTATGAATCTTCTTCTTGGTTACTTTGTCCTCTTGAAGGAATTCTCGCTGTTCACTGCACAGCCTCTCTGCGATGCAAGAGAGGAAAAAATGTAAAGACTGAAAATAGCATAGAATTTATGAGAAAAAAGAGACTAAAAACTCCTAAGAAATTGTATTAAAATATCAATTTCAGGACTCCTGAGGCTTCCAGACGATGGCAGCAACATTAAAGTTTGCATTTCCTAAAATAGTAGAATCCCAGCAGGAAAAAAATCTTCCTGTACTGAAAAATTTGCATAGCCAATGCTAGAGAAGATAAAGTAGCAGACTAGGGAATAGAGGACAGGAGCAATAAAACAGTAACTTTCTACAGCAAGCAGCACTTAATCTCTTCGGAACAACTTGACAAGTACATCTTCATTCAGAAAGGAAGCTTGGAGTGATTCTTCATGTTATATGAAGATATTCCCCAGTTCAGTGCTTAATTATGTTTTAAAAACTTGCACATTACAATTTCTATATTCATTTCATAGTCTATAATCAAATTCTTGATGACATTTTAAGCATCTCTGCTGTGCTGATACTTACATGAAACAAAATTCCTCCCCTTCTTCTCCTCCATTGACTTCCTATTTTTCATATTTTTGATGCAATGCGTGCTTTTCATCCTTATTTTCCTTTAACAATATATTTACATTGTGATTATTTTCTTATCAGATGGCGTGAATATCCCAGAAGATTCTTCTTTCATTGTGTTGTGGTTTTTTTCAATATGGCCACTTGCCATATTGCCATTCTGTTATTTTCGATGCAATTTCACTGTTAGACTTGGATTGTTTAAATTTCGTGTCAGCTGCAGAATGCTGTTAATTCCACATGTTGATCCAAGGATTCTCCTGTTTATTTAAGAAGTTGCCACAGACCACATTCCCTATATTGAAAACAGTGAAAAGCTCTTTAACTCTCTTTCAGCACATGGACATGGCACTACATAGTTAAAATGTACATAGAGCAGGACTAGTTGTAGCATTAAAACTTCAGCAAGACTGAGTTCCTGCTCAAATTTAGACGTTCTGCTTCTTTAGGGCTAAAATGAAACTCTTAAAATTCATTGTAACTTTCTGCATTTTTCGTAGTTTGTGAAACTTAATTTATCCCATCACCTTGCCTTGAGTAAATATGTTATGGACTCAGGAGAATAAAGTAGAGCACATTCTTTGAACCGGAGGACATTTTATTTTCACAGATATTGAAGACCTCTGTAACATAGCAAACAATTGTCTACAAGAGAAATTACGGAAGTGTCATCATGGAATTATAAAAGCCACTAAAAATTAACTAGTATCAAAGTACCATTTTGATTTTGAAAACATGTACCCCATGCTTGCTTGCCAGAATTATCTGTGCTTTGAAATTTACTACACCAGATATTTGTTTAAATCTAGAAGTTGTAAGGCATTTTTTCTGAATTAAATACGTAATGTTCTTTCGTTTAAGAATTCTGGCTCTAATATTCCTGGGTTTAGAACAGGGGCAAGTTTGTCAAAGATGAACATTTTGCTGATACAGGGAAAATCTGTCTGAAATTGGAAGTTAAAATTTTTAAAATAAAACTATTTTTTCTCATGTTCAGTAAATACCAGATTTTAGCAGCTTCTGACTTTGCAAATCTAGTGGTCATTGATTACATCTCCTGGTGTTGGACAAAGTTTAAAGTGCCATTTCCACAAAGCCACCAAAGTTGTTATAAAATAACGCTGGGTCAAAACTAAGTTGCGCTGATTAATGATTGCCACAAGTTACTCTTGATTAGGTGGGGATCACCCTTCAAAGGATGCTTTCAAAATGAAAGTCTGTCTCCTGGCCCTCTTATTCCTGGTTAGGCAATGTGAAAGAAGACCCAGTGGAAAGCAAAGCAGACACCAAGAGCTGGACATGTGTATGGAGATGTGAAAGGTACAATTTTAGGTAAAAAATGAGGAGTAGAGATACTACAACTGGCAGTCCTAGTAGCATACAGTCTTGAGACACTACACTGGCAAAACGAAGGGCGCAAAAGAGGTAGCCTGGAAATTAGGATAGAAAACAGTAGAAGAAAGATGTGGGTCTGGGCATCACAATACAAGTTCTACTTATATATGGGCAATTTTCTCCAGAATATGTATCCTGGAATGAGTACAGACCATTCAATATTTAATTTTATTTTTGGTGGTCATTGAGCGATACCTTCCTTTGCTTATTAATCAAGATTTTATCTGAATATAGGTAGTTTCATTACAGTTTTTTCTACTGTCCTAAGTTTTAATTTGTCAGGATGTTTAAGTATAAACTGGACTTTACAATATGTGTTAGGATAGGCACGTAATCTTATTGTTCATAGACTGATTTGCATGTATATTCAGTCACAGTTAATTTTTAACTTACTTTGCAACTATACATTGGAACCCAGAATCCCAGGGTAGTTTTTTGTAAAAGAAGGTGTATCGTTGGTGACTGCTTGAGGAAAACTGACTAAAATGACTTTTGACTCATCTTGCAGGGATTTTGCAGTTTGAGCAAGTGTAGAACCTGCTTTTCTGGGTCAGCATTATCACACCTTTACTATACTGGTATTGTGTCTCTTTCTGAGGGTCCACGCTTTCTTCTTATATACCTCTCAACTTCAGCAGACATAATGCAGAAATCTTAAAAGCTTTCTGCTTTTTCATAATAAAGTTTTTAACTTTTGTCTGGAATATCTCCCGTCACGTTCACTGAATGAGTTACTAGTTCAGTCGAAGAGAGAGTTTCTGCATAGCTGCGCTACATGGAAACATACATGGAAAGGGACAAAATGAAGATTGTTCTGATTGCTCCCTTTTGAGTAATTGACCAGGGCTGTTTTTTCTAAGACATTTTCGTGTGCAATATTTTTTTTAAATTCTATAATGGGAACGTCTAGGGTAGTATGGTGATGCATAATGAGCATGTAGTAGATGTTAGTTTAAAGTGGGTATGTCTTTACAGAAATACAGGGTCATTTCCGTAGTTGATGTTATACTTCTGTTTATCCATGTAGAATTTCTTTTTGTTGTTTTGATTGCACATGAGAACACTCTTTATTTTGGTGGAGAGCCTAATCATCTCTAAAAATTCTGACAGCTTTTAGACAAAAATTATGTTCATTCTGAAGAACGAAAATTGTCAGTTTCTAAAAGTGTAGAGTTACTTTTTTTTTATTCTCATGGCATTATTTGGCTGAATATTTCCTGTTGAGAAGTAGTATTCATGGCTGCTCATTATCCTTCTATAGATATGTAACTTTATCTTTGGTTGCTGTTTTCCATGTGCTTTACTAATAATGCTTTTTGCTTCAACTTTTACTTAAACCAAATAATTGGTTGCAACTTGGCAACATATATCATTGCTTTCCTATATAGTTACAAAGATTTGTTATAATGGCTGATCTTGTAGCCTAGTTGCCAAAGAAATTAGTTCTTTATACGGTGAAACAATGTTGACAGTAAACTCTCCTTTCCATCCTCTCCCCAAAAGAAAAGGAAGAAAAGAAAAGAAAAACAAGGTTGCATTACAATTCTGGCAACATCAGCCACACTAATAAAATCAAATTCAATGTTGGTTTACGACTTTGAATTTATGTGACTGCACAGGATCAAAGGATTTGTATCCCACTGGACTGCAAGGTCTATAGTTCATGGCAAAAAACCTCATCAAAAAGAACATTTTAGTAGTAGGGCTTTTCATTTTAATCAGCCACAGTAATAAAAAAGCTGTTAGGTGTCCAAAAACATTCTCCCAAGATCAGAGACAACTTGCTCTCTGCTACAATCAGTTTTCTTATTGGATCCATACTGCCTCTGTAGTTTTTGTCACTGAAACTTCATCTTCAACTTGTTTTCAGCCATTTTTTTGCGTTGTTTTCACATTTTGCATGCCAAATGTAAAACACGCCGTATGTGTCAGTAAAAATGATTCATGTAATTTCCCTGGCAATTGAAAAATACTGTAATTTATCTCAAGTAAATTATCATCAAAACAAATTATTTGTATAGAATTTTAATTATCAGCATATATTTTTACATATTGTATTTTTAAGTATTTTATTAGCAATATTCGGGGCTTTTTTCCTCCTTGCATATAATCTGAACTCCACCACAGAGAATAGGTATTAGTATTTTTGTATCTATGCACACATAGTAACTGAGGCTGTCCTAAGACTAAGGCAGCAGCTGCAAGTGAGAAGCAGAGTAGGATAGTAACTAAAAAGTTTGGGATAGGAAAGGAATGTTTGCATTTTGCATGTTAACTGTTCATGGTCCTAATTCAACAAAAGTTTGAAATTAATTTTTAGCTTATGGTGTGGTTTCATTCTTTTATTAGGTTTGCCTCAGAGAAATTATACACAGTACATCATTTACATTTATTGGTGTGTTGCATGCTGAATCACCTCATTCCATTCTGCAGAATTTAAATGTTTAGCAGAGGTTAACAATTTTTAGTGATTTTGCCAGTTAAATTGTCCACAAAATTACCAGTTTTTCTAGAAATTGATAGGTTGGTCTCAATTTAACTGGATACCCATTCTTTACACAGTATGTAGGATTTATTTTTTGTGGCATGATGTATCTTACATTTAGGAAGAACCAACACATAGTCACTTTCTATAAGGATTGCTCCCTTTTGCATGGCATGACAGGTAGCTGCTGTACACTGCTTTTAGGCAGATTCTAGTGGGTGTGGTGTTCCATTCTCTGATAATTCACTGCTGCCTGAGATGCATGCAGGCTTAAACTGGTTTTTGTCAGCTGAATGTTTTCATGGGTTTATTATTTTTAAAAGCATTCATTCAAATGAGAAACTTCAGTACTAGTGGGAATTTTATAAGCTACCTACCAAACATTTAAAATCTACATAAAATGTTGAATTATCTATTGTTAATATTGTTTATTAATAACCAAAATTTACCCCTTTTAAGCACATGTTGTTAACAGTTGACTTTTTAAAGTACTATTTAGTCTAGTTTTTTAGACTTGTTTTATCGTTTGTGTGGAGGAATGACATTGTTTAGCAAATGTGCTGTGGTAAGAAGTTAGTGAATCCAAGGCATCAATAATTTTCTGTTTGATATAAATCAGAAACAAGAAGAATTTAGATTCCAGTGAGATTTCTCTGTAGGCACAGAGATTCCACAGTAGAGTACCTCGCTTACCGGATGATGAAATGGACATAATAAGATCCATAAATGTGAAGTGTGCTGTGGAGTACAATGGACATCATCAGAGAGATTTTTCCATATGCTAGGATTCATAATGTTTTCAGGATCTTAAAAGATTACCAAGAAATTTCAAGGGCACGTCAAGGGTTGTATCTGATTATTTCATTATTTCATTAGAAGCTATGGAGAAGTTATTTACCCTTTTTAAGTGGGTTGATCTGAGTAAAATGACGTGTGTGTAGGACAGCTGTAGAAAAAGAAGAACTAGAGATGAGCTGTTGTGAGCTATGTATTGTATAACAAAATACTACAAGTGAGTTAATTTGTGTAATCTAAAATGGTTGGATGGTAGTTCTTAACTGGGAAAGGACTGAAGGAAAGATGTGTATATGGGCAGGGAACAATACCTAGGTGAATGTTACTTGGCAGAAACATTTAGAGAGCAGACACAAGGCAATCAGGATGAGGAAAGCAAACTTTAAGGCAACCTGGAGATCACTCTGTGAGGAGCACAGAAAAGAACACAGAACATTAAGAGATAGTGGAAGGTCCACAAAGAGCTTCAAGAGAAGATGCTGGAGCTTAAAAGACTATAGGACTGTGTGCTGCCCATAATGCAAGGGAGAGTTTGTATCTGGTACAGAATAGTCTCTTGAAATACATGGTCCTGGTCAGAAAACATCTGCAGGGTCCTTGACTCATAGGTCTGCTTTGCATGGCTGTTCATACTCTTCTGATAGTGACAAAAATGGAGGCATGTTTGTTACTAATGCCATGATGATTTTTTGCCTTTTCTTTTATACCCCTTTTATATACCCTTTTATATAGCTTTTATGTATTCTTAGTGCTTTTAGCCCACAAATTTATAATTCCTTAAGTTTGATACCTTAGTTTAGACCCCATTTCCCGTTAAGCCAGGAGACCAAACATCCTGAGAGCCTTGCAGTCTGGAGTCAGAAAGCCCCAGACACCAAGGTCTTCTCCAGAACACCTTCTGTAAACCAAGATAGGCCCATCCAGGGGGAAGGTTCCTCAGGATGAGGGGTTCACTCGAGCCTCTCATTGGGGAATCTTTGATAGATATGCTAATTTGCAAGGCCTATAATTGTATATGCGATCTATCGTGTGTGTGTGCATTTTCCAGGGTGCATTTCGATGTGCATTTCGGCGCACCTGAGGATCCTTAAACAAATACCGAGGTAAAAACCCCTTTTCCCCTTCTAACCGTGTCTGGCTTTAATTTTTAAGACCAGGGAAAGGCAACATTACCTTGCTCTTAGATGGTCACTGAAAGCTTATCACTAGCGAGAAAGAATCAGAATCACAGCGTCATAGAATATGCTGAGTTGTAGGGACCCATGAGGGTCATCAAGTCCAACTCCTGGCCCTGCCTAGGACACCCAAGGATCACTCCATGTGCCTGATTCGATTCCTGTTCGCACTGTATTCCAGTCTCAGCAGACCTGTAAGTCCAGTTGTAGATTTATTTTTTTTCTAAACTCATGGTACATATGTATTATAAAACAAAGACAAACAAAACCCCCAGCTATTTCCTATTCATTGTCCTTATACATCCACTAGACTGAATATGTACAAATGCACTGGCCAAAGGCTTGCAGATCTTCTGACAGGCACTTCTTGTTGGAGACAGGAACACAGCCTTTCCAACTGGAAGGATGTTAGCCTGGCTATTATTGATTTTGGGTCCTGGAAAACGGTAAAGAGAGTGAAGACAGAAAGCATATAGAAAGAATCAAATTGTTAAAGAATGACATTTAATTTAGGAGAAGAATGCTTTTATAGTAATCCAAAAAAAGTGAAGGGTGTCAACAAGCCTATAATGAATATAGCAATTTCAGGGGGACATTTTCTATGTAGTATACAGCTGAATATGTGTAGAAGATGAAATAGGAAAGTTGAAAGGGAAAACAGCACTGGGAATTGCTAGGAAAGGGGTTAAGGGAAGAAAACAAAGGGGTAATGCAACCGACTGTGTAGAGGGAGGAGAGTGAAGAATAGCTGAGGTCTTAATGAACGTATTTTAACTTCATATGCAGCACTGAGTCTATACAAAAGCAGTATTTAAAATGTGTTATAAATGCAAACTAGTTCAGAAATGTCATGACCATGTTCCTGGCTACATCCAGAATAGTTTTGACTGAAACTGGAACCGTGAATTGGAAGAATAGTAGAAATATAAAAATATTAAAGAAAACATAAAAATATGTAAATTTAAATACTCACTATAAAAATGACATGCTTTTGAATGTTTTTCAGTAGTGAAAGCAGGAATCATTCTGTCAATACCTTCAGTTTTTCTTTTTTTTTGTATTCAGAGAAGGGCAGTTTGCTGGTTTTGAAGTTTTTCTAACAAAGAATTAGAAAACCCCAGAAGTAACAGGAGATGGAGTACAAAACAGTACAAAACAGTGTATTTCTCAAAAATAATTTTTCCTTAGATTGCTGTTAAATATCTGCTTTTATTGAGTGTATTGCTTTCTCACACACTCATTCAGTTGTTCATTTGCCTGTTTTTTTAAATTACGATATATATTTTCACAGTAAATATTTAAATTGTAAAACTTGAAGTTAATCAGTGCTTGAAATTTTATGTGAATTTTAAGTCATTTTTAGTCCTATATATAAGTAATCATGCACTTGGTACTTAAAAAAAAAATTGTATGTTGCCGTGTAAGTGGGTATATTTTAATTATGTGCTATGCTAACAATTTTATACTCCAAAATTGTTGGCTATAAGACTGTATTTATTTCTCAACTTCACAAATGCCAATTAAATAACTGAATATAAAAAATATATGTAGAAAAACATTGTTCTGTATACCTGCTGTGGTCAAATTTCATCCCAACTACATTTGCTACATTCCCTCTATAAAGCTACGTATTTATTATTTTTAAATTGGAAAGAGAATTGGGCTCTGTATGCATTGCCTACACAAATATTTAGAGATCTGGGTATGTTTGAGAATAGCCAGTCATTACTTTTTTACTGTGAGGTGTAGGAACAATCCTTACTGTGTACCCTTGACAGTGATGATATACCATATGTAACTGTTATGTTTGCTGAGGTATTTGTTAGAGAGGAATTTTGATTTTTATGTAAACTGGCATGGGTTTAACTTTTTTTCCCCTGTGGAGAAATCCTTTGCTAAATCTCTGATTGTTGTTAAAATTTAAAACAAATGTATGTTTTTTCAAGGACAGAGATTCAACAAAAAAGAGCTTCTTTTCCTTTGTCAACACAATAGAAGAATAAAAAGTGTGAACTCTTCCAAAAACTGAAGATTCAATTACTTAGAATGAACAAAACCAAGAAGTTAGAGGCTGTCTGTGAAAAATTTGTTTTTCCTCTCTTTTCTGTGCACACTACTTTGATGGCCAAAACACTATTAAGAAGAAAAGCTGTAAAGTCTGTAAAAAAAGCTTTTCATTGGCAACTCAATAATTCTTCTCTATTTTTTCTTTTTTTTTTTTCTTTCTCCTTTTTTAATATTCCTCCTCACTGGAACATTTCCATATCTAATAACTATATCCCTAGATACTTTGTGTCTTCTTTGTTCCCACTTTTTTCATTTTCATGGCTTGGCATAAGTAACTAATTAGATGTAACAATCACTGTATAAAAGTCAGAGAAGGAAATAAAATCGAGCTCACTTTCTCCCTAATACGTTATTTTTCCACTCTAATTAGAGTAAAAACTTGTAAAAGTGTGTGTTTCTCAGTTAAAGAAGAGGTCTGTCTCTGGTATACCTAGAACAGCTTTGTTCATTAAATATGTGTCATTTTTACACAGTCACTTTCAGAGTAGAATTACACTGTAAACGCTAGTGAATAAGTATTAGGCATTGACTGTGGAGCATGAACTTGCTAGTTTCAAAGGAAAAGTTCTGCATATTGCTTGCTCTGAACAGTGTTTTAGAGACTTTTTTTTTATGTTTTACTGTTAAAATTCTCAGGATTTTTTTTAAACATGGTGCAAGTAAGTCTTGACTAATAACAAGTTAGCAACTGATTTTTGAATGTAGATTGCTGTAGAAATTTCTACTTTCCTTGTATTCATACGTACACATTGTTCTACAGCTTTTCATATCAGAGCAATTCTGTGTTGTGGTTAAAAAGTTTTTGTTCATATAAAATCACATTATATAAAGCAGTAACACAACAACGAATGTACTTGAGTTGATTGCGTTTAATTGACTATATTGACTGTAATAAATGAGACTGTAATCTTTCTTTAACATATCAGAGCACAGAGAAAAGCTGTCACATTGGTATTGAGATTTGTCCGTGTCAATCTGCATTATCATTTCAAAGATATTTAGACAACCTGTTGGTTGCATGAATGAGAGGATCTAGTCTTTTGCTTTTGTGATTAATTTATCATTTATCATCTGATACTGTAATGGTTAATAGCAGTATGGTACACTGGTTCAATATTTGGAATTTTTCTTCCTTGAGCGTATGCTTCGTAATTTCCTGGGTCCAGTGAGGCCAAGGCTGAGTTGTTGGCATTGTCAGAAAATATATCTTGCATTTTTTCTCTGTGTTGTGTCAAGTCACTTAACAGGTGCCAAAAGGTCACTGAAGTCATACACCAGAGGGATGGGTGTAATGGGATAAAACAGGAAGACTCTGGAAAACCAGTTCAAACACTCCTGTTGTTTTCCGGGTTACAGTGTACCAGTATTTTTAGATATTTGCATAATCCTCTTATATCATGTATTTTAGTAAGAGGGGTCTTTTTGGTTTTTTGAAGGGGTGCCTTTTATTTTACCCATTAACAGAAGAAATTTTTTAGGAAAAGGGTAATACAGGCCTTCTAAGCTTATATGTAATGTCTGTGTTCAAGGGATCTGAGAGTCAGCCGGGATCATTTGCTTGGTGCGTTGATTTTACTCAAGGAAAATAGATCATATCTATTTTAATGGCAGATACAGGCAAATCTTGACTAATTAAAGAAACTGGTTTTTAAGGGCAACTGCACTAGTGAGGTCTGAAAAGCAAAATAGGCAAGAACCTATTTTAGTCAGAATCAGAGGTGCAAAAACTGTGAAGCTTACATTCCAAGCAAGAGCAGATTTGGAAGCAAAATATATTTTATCAAGGAGAAGGATAGACAGAACTGCCTGCTTATTCAACCTCTTCAAAATGGGTATTGGGTGGAAAAATGGAAGAAGAGGTACATTAGCCAGGAAGGCTAGTTTTAGAATTCAGAATAGAAAAGGCCATTTAACAACACTCAAGCTGAATCACGTCTTGCAAAGGAAATTTAAGGGTTCACTGAAAGTATTCTTCAGCAATAGAAACAGAAAGAAACTAAGGAAACAAGGGGAGCATTATCCAGTAAGGGTGAGGTGGAGACAAAAGGCATTGTTGATTGAACCTAGAAAATTAAGACAAATGAGCTGCCTGAATTTCAATAGTGGTGAACATGAACACAGGGACGGCATTTCTCTTAAACTGAAAAAACAAACAGCTTTTAGTACTGAATAAAGCACAACGATTTTGCGTATGACAATTCCTTTTATCCTAATAAAGAGTTGACTCAGTCAGTCTGTGATATGCTGTCCTTCGCAAGTCCTTTTCCCTTAGAATTGCCATACCACTGATCAATCCCTTCTGTGGCTATGTATGCTGCAGCTCTCTTTCTTGAATTGTAGCATGTATTTTCAGACTGTTCCTTGTCATATAAAATTCTTGTGAATTCTGAATTTTAACAGTATAATTCAGCTTAATAGCATAATATTGTTTGCCTATTTACTATTGACAATGAATGCAAGAAAGATTGTACCGAAGTAAGGCAACTATTTTCAGTAACACATTGCTGTATGGATTAGGCTTAACATACTCAAGAGGTACTTTCAAATTGATGATTGAAATCTGATTTCAGCACTTTAAGGCTTTTTCTTTTAAACTATCAGGATGAAGAGAAAATAGTCATAAGGCTTTATTGAAACATCCATGCCTCTAATATGGTATTTGTAACAGTAATCTGGAAAAAATGTATCTCTACTGTCATGGAAATTTAGGCAGTTGTATCAATTTTGTGTGTGTGTGTGTGTGTGTGTGTGTGTGTGTGTGTGTACAGGAGAGGGAGCAATATGTCAATGGCTGGCTGGCAAGAGTCACTGATACAATGAAAAGCCAGAGAACCTCAACAGACCAAGGCTTGAGGGCTTAATTTGATACACTCTCTGAAAGAGCAGATTAATGCTGCAAGAAAATGAAATGGTCAGGGGAATAGAAATATGTTCCTTGTACTAGTTTATTTGGTGCTGAATGTAGCTATACAATCCAGATTTCTTATGTGTGTGTTGCTGGGAAGCAAGCAACCAGGCGTCTATACCAGTCAGCAAAGTGGCAAATGCCATTTTCAAATGAAAAAAAACCTGATATCCTTTATATCTAAAGCTTGCAGATTAACATTTCCCACATTGTAGTGTCTTGCCTTCATTTTATGCAGAAATTTACACAGAAATTTCCTTTGATAGGTTTCAAAATCCTCTACCCGTCTTCAGAAATAAATCATGTTCATTCATGCATAGGGTGGCTTTCTAAGCTTTAGTTTCAGCTGCCTTCTCTAATGTTCTGTTCCTCCAGTCTTCTTCCCACACCTTCCCTCCCTCAGATATCTTGTTTCCTGCTGAAATTTTTTGCCATTTCATCTTGCTTAAAATAGTTGTGACCAAACTATTATAATCTGATTGCTTGCTCTCCATTTGATTCATCATTTGGCTTTAGAGCATTTAATCTCATTTTAAGAAATATTTTCCAGGAAGCAGACCTTTATTAAGAATATGTATGTGTTATTTACACATATATATAAAAAATAGTACATATTAATATTCATATTCTTGACACTTTTGTTGAAAATATTATCATAGGTATATAAGCTGAATAGGTTTTAATATTACTTAATCTTAATTTGGTGAATAAAACTTGCTCTGAGATGAAAAGTAATTGAAATAAAAAGATGTTTTATTACTTACTACCAAGTGTAAGTAATACTTATTTTTTGTAATTAATAATGCTTAGTAATTTTAGTTTTAATTCTTGTTTATGGGGTTTTTTTTAAATAATGGAAAATAATTCTGAAAATGTGAAAGTTTTATGCCTTTTCTTGCTTTTCATTCTATCACTTCAAATATAATTTTCATTTGAAACTACCAATTGTATATTGTAAATTAGAGACTGGAGATCTGCATTTGGAAAGGCTTATAATACTAACACAGTTGCTTTCCTGCCCGTTTAAATGTAATAAATAGTTTTGTTAGATACTGTGCTTGTTTTACAGTGTGTTTTTAAGGTGGCTTCAGATTTACTGCTGGGAAAATCTCTAATGTTCAAAGTAAATTGTTCTATGAGGGAGTTTTTGATGTCCAATAAGAGCAAAGTACTATGATAAAAAAAACCCCAAACAAACAGTTAAATTCCTTAAGGCAAACTTACTTCATTACCTCATTTATGGATCAGTGTGCCAAATTTAAAAAGAAATGGAATTTCTCTGGAGCAACTCAAATGGCAGATAATCTTGTGATAGTTGAATTGAACTAGTAATAAAGCTAAGCACCAAGAGAGTAATAGTAGGAAAAGGAAAAAAGCTAAGCAAATGTACTGTGTTGTACATATTTGTCCTGAGTCTTCTGTAAAACTAATAGAAATTGGGTTGTTTCCAATGCAGATCTGTTTGATTCTCTTTGTAAGACTTTAAACTGGATTTCCCACCTTTTATACTTGCCAGTGTAAAGGAGCATTTTGTACCCAGTATTTTCAGTTTACTTTGGATTTTATCTTAAGAAATTGATTAGAATTCAAGCTGATCATACTCCTGCAAGAAATAACTTATCTTGTTTGCATATCTAGTCAAGTATATTACACTATATTTTCCATACTGAGCTACACATATATGACTTGGATGCGTATTAGTTAATGCTGTAAACTACTAGCTCTGACCTAATACTCAAATTGGAATGATAAGTAGGAAGTGCTATGTTGCCATTTCTGACAAGCACTGTGTGGGAATTTTAGGTGTAAATTGCTGTGCCTGTAGGAATTTGGGAAAATCATAGCTCATTAGCCATTTCTGTTAAAAGGTTGGCTTCCCTTTTTTAGAGGGATCCTAAAAGAACCATGAAAAGCTCTTTCAGGAGTCATTGCCTTGCAAAGGATCATGGTAACATCAGCCAGCTGCCTGATAGTATCATGACATAACAGGAGATAACTTGTAGGGACCTAATAACCTGGAATAGCAGTGTTGGATTGTATTGGATTATTTAAAGGAGATATTTCTGTGCCAAGTGTTTTGTATCTTTCTGACATATGGTAAGAAAAGTGGGGGTTTTTCCTTCCTTACTTATTCAGTGAAGTCCTCTTGATTCTCTTGGTTCTAATATTTATTTTCCTGAGTTGTTGATTAAAATATAGCTGGAAGAACTGAAATTTTAATCAAATGGTAAAGATAAACTTGAAGAATTTATGTGTACACTTAATAGGTTGAGAAATTATTTTGCTTAATTTATGTTTTGTCTTGAATGAATTTCAACCTCTGTTGTGTTTAATCTGTTATTTCATAGCAAGTTATCTCTCTTATGAAATGAAATAAACAGTAAACTCATGTCTTGAAATAGAATAACATTTGAAAAAGGTACCTTTTTTCCATAATATACCATTAATTATTGCATTCAATTAAAACGGTAAGCTGCTTAAAGATAATGTACAACCTAGAATTTGCCCAAATCGATGGTCTGGATTTTTACTTAAAAAATACGTTTTGTTGACCCTGCTTACATTTCTTTAAAGATTAGTAATTGTCCAATTATGTGATAGCTTTCAATAAAACCATTTAGAACTGGGAAAGGGAAGGGTTTCTCTCTTTGCTTAATGTAAGAACATAGTTTAAATGTGAAGAGTTTTAACAGACTACAAAACAAACACTTCAGAAAAATATTTGCACTAAGGGGTTTTTTTCTTGTTGCTCTGCAGTCTCAGTTTGAACTCAGGGTATTCCATATTCGTGGAGAACATGCTGTATCAACTGCTCAGCTCGAGGAAACCATTGCACATCTGAAGAATGAACTTGATAATAAATTAAACAGAAGAAATGAAAAAGCAAAGGATATTGCTGTTTCTACTGAAGATGATAACCCACCAAAGGCATACCGAAATGTATGTATACAGACTGACAGAGAAACTTTCATAAAGCCTAGTGAAGAAGAAAACAGAGCTGTGAAAAATAACCAAATAGTACCCAAAAAGCTTAATATTTCTTCTTTGACACACAGTATATCTGCCCAAAGTGAAAATAAGGACAATTACAATGTACAGTCATCAGAAAGTGTCTTGTCTTGTCAAACAAAACAAATGCTGCCTCCTCCTCCTCCACCACCACCTCCTCCTCCCCTTCCTGATTCTTCACTGTCATCTTTAGTTCCTCCACCACCACCTTTGCCAATGGGTCCGACTTCACTGACATCTCAGTTTGGATCTGGTCCACCACTGCCACCTCCACTTTCTGAAGGCTGTAGGAATTTCCAAGCACCACCACCACCGCCACCACCACCGCTTCCAGGGCTGGGACCTCCTGTTCCGCCTCCACTGCCTGGATCTGGGTTACCTCCACCCCCTCCACCTCCTGGGCCTGGGNTCTCAGTTTGAACTCAGGGTATTCCATATTCGTGGAGAACATGCTGTATCAACTGCTCAGCTCGAGGAAACCATTGCACATCTGAAGAATGAACTTGATAATAAATTAAACAGAAGAAATGAAAAAGCAAAGGATATTGCTGTTTCTACTGAAGATGATAACCCACCAAAGGCATACCGAAATGTATGTATACAGACTGACAGAGAAACTTTCATAAAGCCTAGTGAAGAAGAAAACAGAGCTGTGAAAAATAACCAAATAGTACCCAAAAAGCTTAATATTTCTTCTTTGACACACAGTATATCTGCCCAAAGTGAAAATAAGGACAATTACAATGTACAGTCATCAGAAAGTGTCTTGTCTTGTCAAACAAAACAAATGCTGCCTCCTCCTCCTCCACCACCACCACCACCTCCTCCTCCCCTTCCTGATTCTTCACTGTCATCTTTAGTTCCTCCACCACCACCTTTGCCAATGGGTCCGACTTCACTGACATCTCAGTTTGGATCTGGTCCACCACTGCCACCTCCACTTTCTGAAGGCTGTAGGAATTTCCAAGCACCACCGCCACCGCCACCACCACCGCTTCCAGGGCTGGGACCTCCTGTTCCGCCTCCACTGCCTGGA